>JAQFXU010001476.1:0-28736 GCA_034693705.1 Spatulosminthurus flaviceps | reverse complement strand
ACTAATAAAGGTTAAGATGGTTGACAACTCCGACAGACCTTAACAGGTAGAGGTTGGAGTATAAGCCCCGATTTTTAATTCAATACATTTCATTTTGACTTTATTTACGTGTTATTCCTGATTCAGTATATTTAGGCTGTTCTCCCATCATATCAGTAGCACAGTCGCTAAAGTGAATTTTACGATTTCGTTAGAGACTAAAAATATATTCATAATCATCCTCAGTGGACCCATTGACACGGTAATTAGGATCTCGTTTCATCCGGAAAGTTTGTAGCCTCCGCAAGTATTCCATAGTATCTCTGTTACTCCGTGATAATCCGCCAATATAACTCAAGGCTGCGATTGATGGCAGCCAGCTCATCTCGTTTCCTAGGCACAGCTCCATTCGTTTCTTGAAGATCTTACAAACAAGTAGAATTATATATTTTTAATCTTGAAATTATTTCGAATGAAATAAGTAAACATAAAGTAGTTTTTACGTTATTCTCCTTCAATTACATTTCGTTAACCTATTTCCAGAGCCAGTTCCTGGATTTTACTGAAAGTTGCTTCCAGAATGTCCAGTTTTCTCATCTTATCAGATTTCAGATTTTTTCTCCAAAATCGTATGGCTGCACTGAATTCAGCCATGAAAACTGCTTTTCACCCTACCCCACTTCAAGTTAAATTAAGAATTTCATTGAAAAAGGTAGAGCAACGTTTGGAAGATGTAGCTAGGTAGACGGTTGAGGACGTTCCGCCTTCCGGAGAGTGACTCTACAACGGACCCTAAATTTCATACGAGCATTTTCGAGTGGAAATGACCCCGTTGAACATTACGTCTATCTTACTCACATCTCAAATCCCAGAACTCCATTATGGCAAACAGTTACAAATCCACATCTTTTTGTCACCACATTTGCGAACACACACCTGTAATGCTATGAAATGCCAATTAGAAGCATGTCATTTAAATTGGAGTCCAATACACAACTGAAGGTTTGTATATGTACATATATAGAGTAGGTGCGATTAAGAGTGTGTAAACGACATGGAAGCAGCAAGCTATTAGCCTGAGTACGTACCATTTTGTTATGAGCAGAACTTGATGGTAATTTTTAGAGGGGAGATAAATTTATAACTCCATTAGCTTTCTCCCGCTGTAATCTCACAGGGTTACAATTTTCGAAAAAACATTTCTGGCTCACTTCAGAGTCCAAAAAACATTGGCACAAAAAATTTGGGCCTAACGTAGAATGCTCCGCACAGATTGGCCTTGGAGGTCCAATCTATGCGGTTTTTGTAAAATAGAGGATACCGCCGAATTGGTTCGACCGATAACGGTGAAAATCGACAGAAATCTTTATGAAATATATACCCCAGAAATCTTTCTTGAACGACCCCAAAAACTTATCACGTTGACCCCCAGAAGTTATCTAAAATAATTTGGGGGCTAAAAAATGGAGCTGTGACCCCACTTTGATGACCTTTGGGGATCAATGTGATGAGTTTTTGGGGTCGTTCAAGAAAACCTCCAGGGGTATATATTCCATAAAGATGTCTATCGATTTTCAGCGAAATCGGTGGAACCAATTCGGTGGCATCCTCTATATTATAAAAACCGCATAGATTGGACCTCCGCGGTCAATCTGTGTGGTGCATTCTACGTAGGGTCAAACTTTTGTGCCAATATTTTTATGACCCTCAAGTGCGTCATATTTTTTTTCGGTTAGGTTATCTTAGGTTGGCCAAGGGGACAGATTTGAGGGTGTTAATTAGCCAGGATGGTAGTTGACAGGTGGCATAGTTGCCCGGGTGCCTTATCGCCTAAAACCCAGTGGTTAATATGTTAAGTTCGGTAATTTTTACTTTTCACTCATCTTAAAATGATTTTTCAGGCGCTACGTCGTTGTAAACGTTGTCTCTCCATTTAGCTAATTCTGAAGAATATTGCGGACACCATGGAGGTAAGGGGCTTTGGTCATGATGCATTTTGAATAAAATGGTGCTTATCATAATTACTTTGGAAAAATTAATTCGCTTACTTTTAACTAAACTTTCGATATTCGCGAAAAGGCTTCTAGAACTAAGAAGGCAATCACTGAATTTTCCACATGAGATTTGGATGATTTATTTATAAAAACAGATATGAAAAACCGGTGTAATGCTTGCTACAATGCATTTTGCCTTTTAGGTCGTGCTCTGTTAAGATATTGAGGAGTAAGTCGGTGATACATTTATGCTGATTTCTCTTACATCTTATTTTTGTGCATACTTCTCCATTAACGGTAGATTGTGGCAAGAGCATTCAATTCCTATCCAATGAAATCAAATGTTTTTTGATGAAACTTTCTATAATAAACTATGCAATTTAAAAAAAACATTATACTGCCTTTAATGATAAAAAAACAAGCAATGATGATTTTTCAAGCAAGAATAACTTATTACCAATTCTCCTCGACCAACATAACAATGAGCAGTTCAAATTATATAAATGACGGCGTGTTTAAAGTTTACCCCATAACAGAACTTACATAACACAACGTATCTTACAGCTTTTCTTGTGTCTCTCTCAGTGCCCATTTTTAATTCCTACTTTGTGAGCTATTTTTAAAAAAACATGTCTGTATAGATCATTACCTTGTTACATAAAATAGCACTTGAACAATGGCTTTGCTTGCTTCAACATTGAATAATTTTACATGATGCTTCGCCTCATCGGATCCCTGTTACTGTTGGGAGACCAGTCTTATTGTGCAAGTATATTAAATATAATAAGAAATAACACGTAAATAAAGTCAAATGAATGAATGAAATGAATCAATCTTGTCATTATGCATTTCAAAACTAGTTAATAAAAATTCAAAAAATATGTGTTCCAAATGTTACAATATTAGAAAGTAGAAAGTGATTTGGTTCAAAGAGTTGGGTTGCTTGCAATAATATTTTGAGCCCTTAATTCTGTTTACAAACAAACTTGTGCTTAAGTAGTTTCCAATCGTCAACTTGACACTCTCTACTACAGTATTTGACACGTTTGCATTTAGCGCATGAATTCTCGGGATTTTCTCTCCAGCAGAATGTGCAGATGGACTTGTTAGCTTTTGAATCCACGGAAATATCCTGGGGATTATCCACGAAAATTGCTTGGATCCCATCCGCTCGAGTACACAGGAAAAATGGGTTGATGATTCTGAATTTGGAACCAAAGCTTAACTGATCCTTTACTGAAGCTTCATCCAGTCCATTAAATGCGATGGTCAAGACGTCCTTGCATTTATCTTTTGCAATGATGTAGATGTTCCCGTTCAGTGTCTTTGGATCTTCAGTTACAGTGAGGTTGAGCAATCGACCCTTGTAAAGATGATCTTTGGTGGTGATGATGTCACTCAATGTCATTTCCACACAGTTGGTAAGTCTTTGAGTACCCATTGCCTTGAATTTTGGCTGCAGTGATTCATCACTTCGAAGATTAGTTGAAGAGTCTTTTGTCTCTAACATTTTTCTAAAACGGACAACTGATTCGATCCTGTGTGGGTTCCTTAGTTGTATATTAGTAGCAGTATTATTTGACGAGGATACTTTTGGGTAAGTAGCAATGGACGCTATATGGAACACGGGGTTGTCGTTCTTCTGGTGCATTAGTAATTCACAAAACTGTTTCGCCCGAGTCTTTTCAAATGATGGGAAGCATGGAAGAATTTTCTTTTCTGCATCCAATCCCTGCTGGTAATATTTTTCCATGTCTTTGTAAGACTTAGAAATATCCTTGGTTGCAGCATTCGTGAAAAATACCATTTCATAGTGAGCCTCAGCTATTGCCCTGTCGTCAATGGGATCGGAAGTGTTAAGTATGAGATGACATATTTCTATGTCATACCCATTTAGTTATTAAGGAATACATACTTTCGTGTTAGCTAACTAGTGTTAAGACCCAGGCAGATGGGAAAGCTAATAATGTTACATACTTAGAATATTCTGGAATGAATACGTGTGCGAATCATGAATGAATGACGTATAATTATTGTAAGTCTATATAAAGGCTGAGATGGGCTTTCCATCCTCAGTCCTGTCCGACCACCGTTGAATAAAGCCTAAGCATTGGAAACCCAAGATCTCGCGAGTACCTCTCCTTCAAAAGTACTCACCATCCGTCTACGTTCACCCCAAACCCTAACTGAGCATCCAAGTCACCCTCACTTTTAACATGGTGGAGGCTTGGTTTCCAAAATTTCAGTGAATTATAGCGATTTTGTGAATTAGCAAGCTATTATCGTGACAATTTTACGACAGGACTCCCCGTTTACGTGAACTCTTAGAAAAACGGGTCATCGTTTAGTGAACTTTTGAAATGTGCCGTATAAACAGTTTAAATGAGTTCTAGTGCCAAAAATAAAAATAAAAAACCCGACCCAAATGCTGACATTCGTATGCTCAGAGTAGCAGGTGACACCCCAGGTGGAAATAGTTACTTTGAGATTAACAAAGTGCGATACATAACAGTTACACAAAAATCTGCGGATGAGATAGATCTTACCCCTGAACAGTCGAAATATTTTATTAATAAACATTCGGATACTACAATTGAAAGAGCGCTTGCTCTTGGCAAATACGCTGTTAAATTTTTCCAAAAGAAACAAGAACTTTCCGACGAAGCAGTGCCCGTGAAAACCACTTTTGAAGATATACGTATTTTGTATAAAAAGAAACGACCAAATCGTCACCGTAGTGCTTCACGTTCTCCACGAAAATCCCATAATCATTCTCAGTCCCCACACAAACATCACCGTTCGAGTCATTCAACAGAAGGAAGGACAAATACTTCCAAGTCGTCTCCCAAGGACCCGAGTCCAGTCAAAAAACCCGAAACATCTTCAGGTACGCAAAACTCACCCTTTAACCCCCCTTTAACTTCCACTCCGTATGAAACCGCGGATGAGTCAGAAGCTCAACCACAAGCTCACAGTTCCTGTAACCCCACAACACCAAGACGCCATATTCCGAGAGTCGATTACAGTGTAACCCTAATTACCAACGACAAAAATCAAACAAGACCACTCTGCGAAGCCACTACAAGATCCTCCAACCAAACGTCAGGCGAAGAAGATAATCTTATCAGATCACTTGTTCGAGAACTCGCCAATCCAGAAACCTTAGAGCAGATACTCCATCAACCGGCTACATATGAAGACCATTATTCCAAACTTACGTGTATAATCGGCAGCCCAAACAAAATCGCCGCTCTCCAACAACAACGATTACAAAATTTTTCTCGACCCAAAAACCCTTCCAAATTCCCAAAACAGAAATCTCCCGAGTTCGATTTTCCTCCCCTTCAACCCCTATATGCTACACTAGTTTTTGAACCCAACCTGGCTGACCCTAACCCAGTAAAAATTGAAGACCAGGAGAATCCTGACGAAGACGAAAACGCTGCAGGCGATCCCCATAACTCAGATAACGAAGAAGACCTAGAAGACGACGACATGGCGAACGTTCCCCTTCTCCCACAACCGAAATTCCCCAAAAACCCGACTAAAGACAACATACAGGAATTCTTTACTTATATGGAAGCATATCTTACGGGTGCTCGATATGACGATGCAAAAAAGAAGACAGTAACCTCTGAATTTATAAAACAAGCGTCAGATGTTGGAAGAGATTTTATGACTTACTACAAAACACTTGATCACTACGCAACAGACGATTGGGAAGCTTTCAAGACACACGTCCAAGATCATATCCCAAAGAAAGAATCTGCTATGTCAAACAAGTTACTGAACGCTCTTTCCATGGCTCCGCTTACGACTGAATCCGCTACAGCCTATGCTTATAGAGTCAGAAATGCTATTGGCAATGAATGGGAGGTCGCCATTGAGAAAACGGTTGTTAAGGGTATAATTTCTAAGCTAGAACCTCACGCCAGAAACTTCATCAACACTAAGGAGAATGACATCATTACTTTCAATGGGCTACTTCAAGTTTTGGAACAATTCGAACAACGAACAGGTACTCAACCCCTACAAGACGTTAAGCCTGTTCTTCATATTGACCAATTCCCTGAATTTAAAGAAATGAGAAATATGATGGGTCAAATTATGGCTCAGCACAAACAACTGTTCGAAATTATGCCCTTTCAAGCAAGAGAACAACAACGACCACAATGGAGAAACCCCCATCAACAGCAAGCTCCGACTCAGTCCGACTCTACACCAAAAACCACGAAAAGCTGCTACAATTGTGGCAAGCAAGGACATATTAGCCGATTTTGCAGAAGCGCACCTCAAAAGCAAGGGGATACGCAACAACAACGACCCGTGTGTGGAAGATGTAGCAGACCCGGACACATATCGGATCACTGCCGCCAGGAAAAGGCGATGCACTACAGAGAGTACTACAACCAAACGTATGGACACAGATCTTTAAACCCGCAAGGGCGGGGAAACCAACAAAATGGTCAGGCCCCGCCGCAAAATTAGTAAGACAAAACTCGACATTTCACAGAAATTCCCTTCATCAAATTCCTACCCTTACTTCCTCTAGAAAATCCTCAATCAGTCAAGTTGCAAATTCCTCCCTTAAAATTTACGTGTTCATCGAAAACACCCGCGTCGAGGCTCTGGTTGACACCGGCGCAGCTGCGTCCCTTATAAACCCTAACCTCCTTCCTCCGAATATACCCATTTATCGATCCGACGTCACCTTAACCGATGCGTCTGGTAATACCATGGAAAATGCGGGATATGCAAATGTTAAGGTCAAAATTGGCCAAGCAACTTTCCTACACCCTTTCATAACTGCCCCATCATCCGCTCTACGTATCCTGTTAGGAATGGATTTTCTTTCCTCCAAAGGAAAATTCAACATTAATATAGCTAATCTCCTCCTTCAGAATCCTTTTACGGGTGATGTCCCTTTGTTCGCAAATGTAGTCAGATATGACCATGAAACCACTTCGGCAACCGCTGTTCCTTTGTCCTTTTCCTCCACGTCAACTCAAACCAACGACATTGCTATAACCTCAGTTACAACTAACCTTCAAAATTCTCCTCCACGTATAACCTCTATGACTCAAACACCCAAAATTTTCCTTGCCAACCGAGAACATTCTACAAGTACGGACAGCTCCACATCAACTACCGATATTTCCTCAAGCGAATACATACAAACTGACTCAGAAAGTGAAGAAGTATACGTGCCACGCTCCACTCACCCACTCAGGAAACGAATACAAGTCAAAGCCAAGGTTAAGCACAATCACAAAGGACAAACAAAGACAAGTGTACGTGACAAGAAGCCACGGCAACCAGAACATACAAACCAGGAAAAGAAGTACAGAAACATTTTTACGATCGATGTTCAAGCTTCTATTGACGTCATCAGAGTGATGCACACTCAGCAAGTGCCTGCTCGCTCTCACTCTCTTATTGAAGTGGATATTTGCTCATCCAAGGACAAGGACATGTACATTGAACCCCATCCCTCAACATACGAACAATACGAACTACTAATCCCAGCTCAACTTGTGAATGTTCATACGAAGTACATTTTGGCAACAAATTCCAAATTTTATGACATAACCCTTCCGGATGGACTAGGCTTGGGAAAAGCACTCGCCGTTGATGAGACAGAATGCAAAACAAGACACGTACAGATTAACAGTATCTCCGCTGATGAAAAGACTATACAAGAAATCGACACCATTAAGATAAACCCTAACCTACCCACTGACGACAGACAAAAAATTAGAGACTTCCTCCTCGAACATCGTTCCAACTTTGCGTTTGATGCGTCTGAAATCGGGACTTGTCCCATTCTACCGTTTAAAGTAGAAACTGAACCAGGCAAGATAGTACGTCACAGACCGTACCGCAACTCGGAGGCCATCGAAGACCTCATCGCAGAAGAAATAAAAGTCCTCCTCCAGAACGGTATCATCGAGAAATCTACTTCACCATTTGCATCACCAGTTATTGTAGTTATGAAAAAACCGGATGAACATGGGAAACGGAAAGTACGCATTGTAGTGGACCTCCGGTCCCTCAATGCCATCACTAAGAGGTTCCACTGGCCTCTTCCAGCAATTGACGAGATACTACGACGTCTCCGGAACAATAAATTCTTTACAACCCTCGACCTTTTTAGTGGCTTCAATCAAATTTTAGTTGAACCGGAATCCCGAGAGAAGTTGGCTTTTGTAACAAGAAACGGCCAGTTTCAATATAAGAAGATGCCTTTCGGAAGTACAAATAGTCCTTCACATTTCGCCATGGTCATCGATACAGTACTTGCTGACCTCAAATATGAAGTATGCCTCGCGTATATTGACGACATTATTGTCACAAGTGTCACCATACCTGAACATCTGGACAAACTCCGAAAACTTTTTTCCCGACTGACCGTCTATGACTTGAAGATCCAGCCGAGTAAATGCTACTTCGCATTCCAAGAGATCAGTATCTTAGGCTACCTAGTAACAGCTGAAGGAATCACTCCTCATCCGAAAAACCTTGAGGCAATTACGAAGATGACACCACCAACTGATGTACCAGGAATACAGAGATTTTTAGGCCTCGCCGGATTTTTCAGAAAATTCATCAAAAATTACGCTCAACTAGCTGGACCCCTTACGGATTTGACTCGAAAGAATATTCCCTTCACGTGGACTAATGAGACGCAGAATGCATTTGACGAAATAAAAAGACGCCTAACTAGTAAGCCTCTTCTTTGCCATTATGACCCGAGAAAACCAACATTTTTATCCGCCGATGCTAGCCTGAAAGGAATTGGAGCATTCCTTTCCCAAATTCAAGAAGATGGTACGGAACGTCCTGTTCTCTTTATCAGCCGACGATTAAATAAATATGAAGCAAATTATCATATTAGAATTTTGGAACTTTTGGCGATCACATGGAGTGTCGCTAAACTCCGTGAATACCTACTTGGAATCCCATTCACCGTCAAAACAGATCATCACAGCCTTTGCTATATCTTGAAGACCAGAGACGAAATTAGCCCCAAATTGGCAAGGATGGTACTCCTTCTAACCGACTATGATATTACTATCCAGTATGTCAAAGGATCAACTCATTTCGTGCCTGACTGTTTAAGCCGTAACCCCTTCGAAGAGCCTACTCACCCTGAAACAGACGAAGATGCTTGCCTCAAAATAACAGCAATTGATAGCCATACATGGATCAAAGAACAAGCTATGGACGAAGAACTCTGTAAAATCAAGTTCACTCTTCACTCCGATCCCAAATTACAAAAGACCTATACGCTGCAGAATGGAGTTCTGTATCGCTACAACCTACGGGATCAAGGAGAACCTCTCTTGTTCATGGTACCACAACATCTTACAAACGAAATCATCAAACGACACCATGAAGGTACTCAACATTTCGGGTTCACGAAGACTTTCCACAAAATTCAACTGTCATATTATTGGACCAAGATGGCTAGAGACATAGCCGCTTTTGTACAATCCTGTGATCATTGTCAACACAGAAAAAATCCTAGAGGACAAAAGGAACCTGGGTCCTACCAATTTATTCCATTACCTTTGCAGCCGTTTGATCACATTCAAGTGGATGTACAAGGTCCACTGACCAACAAAAATGGAAGTCCTCGATATATACTAACGGCTACTGACTTGTTAACAAAATACCTAATTGCTAAGGTCGCCATTACAGCTGACGCCAAAGCCATTGCTTATTTTCTGATTGATGACATCGCTGCCAAATATTCTCTACCAGAGACTATCCAGTCGGATCTTGGTACCGAGTTCAAGAACGAAGTTATGAAGGAGCTCTCCAACTTTTTCGATTTCAAGATGCACTATTCTACGGTCTGGAGACCGCAGTCCGTGGGTGTCATCGAGAGAATGCATCAAACTCTCGGAGATGCCATCGCAATCTACATTCGTGAGTATCCAGGAAAATGTTGGACGCAAGCAATGTCATCCTTCGTTAATGCTATCAATACTACAGTTCAAGTCAGCCATGGATTTACTCCGTCCTATTTACTGTATGGATTCGCTCCTCGTGATTACCTCCGTAACTCTTTTCCTTTAAGTAAACCTCAACAACGTACAGTTCGGACGATAGTGGAAAACTGGAGAACAGCGCGAGAGATAATACAACGCCAACGGGATAAGACCGCCGCCCGCTACGATGAAAACCATAGACTAACTTTCTATAATATAGGCGATTATGTCCTCATCAAGCGTCGAACACAAACCTCTGGACTTAGTACTAAACTAATATCTAGTTGGTTTGGTCCCTTTGCTGTCGTTCAACAATTAAGTCCAGTTACGTACAGACTACGAGGAATGAGAGACGGAAGAATAAAATACTACGACCAGCACATTAGCCACATCAAGTACTACCATGAGAGAAAACACTGTTTCTTGGAACCTAACGTTTTGACGAGAGATCCAGATGCTGAGATTGAAAACGTACCACCTACACTGACAGTACATGACGACTCATCGGACGAAGAATTACTACCCATAGACTCGGATGCACCACCTACACTACAACCGGAAATACCACAAGGATGCTCCGCTACCCCTACGACGAATGACCTGATTGACACAACCCCTAGGTTAGAAGATAGCTATAGTGAACCATTGGGACGGGTTCCAGACCCATGTGAAAAGGGTGCTGACGAGACCCCCAATGATGAAAACGAAGTACCCATCCCTACTGATGGTGGTAATGAAACATTCATCCCTACTGATGAAGATACTATGCAAGTTTACCAACGGTCCCCGGATAATGATGAAATCCCAATGAAATCAAAACGCATGCGTAGGACCGAACATGAAAGACTACTGGAAGACGCCCAGAGTATTGGTCCCCTCACTTCTACGGGTAAACGTTCTTTAAGGAAACGGGTAATAAATGCAATTCGATTTACAAGAAACGCTTGTAAGTTCATTTTCTCCTCTTGATTTCTCTTCCCCTAACGATTTTACTTTAAATTATTGTAAATTTCCTGCGGCTCGAGAAAGCCGACAGTCTCAAGTGACACTTAGGTTTGTACTCCAATCCTTCTAAATTATGCTCTGTGCAATTACCCAACCAGTTTATAGTTCTAACAGACACGCCGTAGTATACCAAGTGATTTGACCTCTAACGCCAGTATGTCTCCAATCAGCCAACTCCTCTTTAGTAGGGAATTTAGAGAAACGTACGAAAAATAAGAGCACAGTGCCATTAGAAGCATTCGAATACCTATTATTTCTGTCAAATTTTGAGTCACTCCGATTCACCTCTGGGCCCCAACCAGAGCATGAACCCTGTTCCCTAGTTACAATAATTGAAAATTGAAAACATCTACATCTTTATCGAAGCAATGTTAAAATGTAGGTTTATGAAGTTTTCTTATCTTTGAAGTTTTCGTAAAGTTGAATCTGCGAGATAACAAGAACACTCATGGGTTAATAATTTTGATTGAAATGTCTTACACACCGATGATTTGACAGGATCCCTGTTTATTTTAAGTTTAGCCGGCATAGGTTTACATAAGATTAGGATAGATAAGAATTCCCCCATCAGCAGCTGAAAAACCTTTAAGTAGCATAATCATATTAATTTCTAAGTTTCTAAGATAATAATAATTATTATGGATGATTACTAATATTTATTTGTTGATTTTTTTACTTACATGAGTCCGTTTGTGTTAAATCACCCTACGAAACACGCTGTTTGGTGATTTCCCATGCACGGTACTGGTTAAGATAAGAATATCCATCACTGAAATCAACATAAGAACAAAACACCGAATATTAGTAATAATCAACACAAGAAAAATGAAGAAAATCCACACAAAAAATATTTCTCTATGTTACATTAAGTACATACATATTGTAAGGTCTTTGACACTTGTCTAGGTTAAGAAAATATTTTATTGTTATGTATTTATAAGTTAAGAATTTTTAAAATTTTTACGACATTTTTGTGTACACATCCCTATATTTTTACGTAGACGCACGTATTCCCCATATTCCGACGGGAAACTGATCACTTCCTAGACGAATAACACGAGAATCCCATTTTCGGTAAAAAATTTTCCACCTTCCGATTTTCGGAAATATCCCCTACTGTGAACACACAAAATTGTTGTATTTTAGTATTATGCGTAGTATAGGAACATATGGTACACATAGTTGTCACTTCAAAATTTCACATTTCTATAGGTTAGAATTACACCTCTGTATAATAATTTTAAGAAAATTTTATGAAAAAACTTATCTGAATGAGTGTGTAGAACTTCAGTTTCCATAGTTGTAAGTATAGTTGTGGGATTTTGGCACTTTCGGAATTTTGAGGGCAAAATTTCTACTCCTCCGGGAAGATATTGGATAAATACGATGAATTTATGTGAGGATTGTATGAGGTTCGGATGAAGGTTGATAATTTTGTGGGGATTTGGGATAAGAGTAGAAATAGAAATAATTGGAATGTAGTTGAATAGGAAATGAATTGAAAATATTGAACTTTCCGCTGCACAAGGAAAAAGTGCATCCAATATGTAAATTATAGGTAATAGAATAGAATGCAATGTTAGGTAAATGTAGAGCATGCTTTTTTGCGAATTACAGTTAACTAGAGTAAGAGGGCATTCGCATGTACACGCACAATGACGAGGACGTCATTGTCAAACTGGTGGCATGTTAAGTATGAGATGACATATTTCTATGTCATACCCATTTAGTTATTAAGGAATACATACTTTCGTGTTAGCTAACTAGTGTTAAGACCCAGGCAGATGGGAAAGCTAATAATGTTACATACTTAGAATATTCTGGAATGAATACGTGTGCGAATCATGAATGAATGACGTATAATTATTGTAAGTCTATATAAAGGCTGAGATGGGCTTTCCATCCTCAGTCCTGTCCGACCACCGTTGAATAAAGCCTAAGCATTGGAAACCCAAGATCTCGCGAGTACCTCTCCTTCAAAAGTACTCACCATCCGTCTACGTTCACCCCAAACCCTAACTGAGCATCCAAGTCACCCTCACTTTTAACAGAAGATATAAATTTTTTATAAGCCTTTAAAATGTCCTCAAAACTATAATTCACGATTCCTCTCACAGTCAGTTCTCTTATTAATGTGGCTTTATAGTATAAAATTCCCGAATTTTTTGGAAACATCTTCAGGGCTTGATTCGCTATGTTCAGGGCCTCTTCAAATTTTTCCTGGCTAAGGAGTGTAGCAACAATATATTTAGGGAATATTTCTTCCTCTGTATATTTTATCCTGCAGACCTCGAGGAAAGGCAAAAATTTTATTTTGGCTTGACAATATACAATCCATGCATAGCAAACGCGGGCATTCAAATCAGCACTTGATTTTTTATCCCATTTAGTCATGTGTGCGCAGCTGATTTTTCTTAAATCCATGACATGGTCCTTGTGTAGTGATAACACTACTGTTTCTTGACGTCGAAGAGAACTCGCCATGTTCTCCAGTATTTCCAGCTCATGAGTTTCATCCTTTCCCGAGCTAAATAAATGATAAACTTCCAATGCATCTCGACCCTTTGCAAAAAATTTCATAGAATATAAGATTTCCTGCGCGAACGCATGGCCAGCCAATGCTCTCTTTTTAATTTCGGTTATTTGGCCCCAAAAGTCGCACGGGAGGCTTTGCACATACTGGTCCGTACTTGAGGTTGGTCCTAATTCGAAAAGTTTATCGGCAATGTCTTGTGGGGTAAAGTTGACCTTAGTTTTCTGGCATTCCCTAATAGCTCGACGTTGTTCTGCAAGTCTACTTTGGAATTCACCTTGGTTGCGGGTGGCACAAACGTTGCCTCTTTTCAATGACTCTTTGAACCATTGCTCTGCCAGGTCGGGGTTGAGGTGCTCGATGTACATACTAGCAAGCCAAACCATAGACTGGTCATTCCCTGTAAGTGATTTTAGTATTATTAATATACGTACATCAACACTAGACGAATTATGAACGTACCCCCTACTCATAATGCGTACCCTCAAGTGCGACACTAAGTGGTATTAATGCAAATATTTGACAGCTCTCACCAAGGCATATCAACCGCATGTCTGTCTGCATGAGACTTGGTTTTCGAGTAAACTCAACTGCAAAATTGTATTATTAAAGTACTTCGAGTAATTTTGGTTTATACAGAAAAACCGAAAATCTCCAATAAATCCTGTTTTTTTGTATAAACCAAAATTACTCGAAAACTACTAAACCGATTTTGACCAAACTTTCACCATTTTGAAGCATTTTTTATTCCCCAGACCAACCTTTTTTTAGTTTTATGAAATTCTCAAAAATACTTCGAAATTTGGAACCTTTATTTTTGATATTTTTCAAAAATTGTGAATTTTAGCTTCTAAAAAAATGCTTAAAATTCCGAATTTCTTCTTTGAATTTCAAAAACCTAAAAAAAGGAAAAAGTTTGGTCAAAATCTGCTTACCAGTTTTCGAGCAATTTGGGATAAACTGAAAAAACCGAAAATACCCGATAACTCCCGTGTTATGCAAGTTACCGCCCTGCAACCACCACCAGTGTGCATCTCTTGGTCAGTACTACAAACTCATCAGCACTGTTATACATTCCCAGAGGGAAAGGTTTTTCGCATTCACATATCGGAAAAAGTAACCCTTATCATTTAAATCAGTGTCTCAATGTTGCACTTGGGTTTGAGCATTTTTAATGGTGTAAATAAGATTAGAGTGGGATATATTCAAAATCAATCAAGAACAAAACCATGGCTTGTCAAGTCAAGTGGATACTTTGAAACATGAATACATACCTCTGCTTGCAGCTAGCCTCCAGTATTGTCGAGCTTTTTCGTAATTTTCATCTCCATAGCCGTATTTTACATCGTACCAGATTTTACCAAGCTTGTAAGCAGCCTCACCACTACCATTGCTAGAGGCCATTTTGAACCATTTAAAGGCGAGAGCGGAATCTTCCGGTTTACCAATCCCTTTCTCAAAGCATTCTCCCAAGTGGAATTGGGCAGTAGCGACGCCTCGCACCTTTGATCCGTTAAAAGTTTGTTCGAGTCCGTCATCCTCTAGTTTGGTGTTGGCAGCTCGTTCGATGAGCTCCACTCCTTTTTCAATATCAAGGGTGCCTCTTCCCTCAATGTACATACAGCCAAGGGCGCACATGGATTGTGTGCAGCCTAATTTGATAGCCTCTTTGTAATATTTGCTAGCTGCTTCAAAGTCCAATTTGATACCTAATCCTTTTTCATATGAATTCCCGAGAAAATAACAAGCTGACGCTCTTTTGTTGTCGTCAGGGTCATCAAGGAGCTTTTTATTTTCATCTAAACTCGCTTCTCTAATGGCATCATTAATGTCCTTCGTATCTGTAGTAATAGTTTCAGCATTCGGATGAAAACCGTCTTCACCTTTGCTGATTTCACGGCTGCATTCGTTTCGAAGCTTGAGCGCTTCGGGCAATCCTGGATTTAAAGCTAAAGCTTTATCGAACATACCGATGGCTGATTTCCAGGACTTGGTGCACTGATGAATTTTTCCAGCCACGAGATAAGCCTTGTAAAACTTGGGGTCAATTTTTATTACTTTGTCTACATCAGCCAAGGCTCTCCTGCATTTCTCGTTCACTTCATTCTCGGAGGGAAGACTTGCTGTTGTGCCGAAAATGGACTCGAACAAAGCTTCTGATCGATTCATTAAAATACACAGTCTCTCCTCTTCTGTTAAATGGAGGCTCAACAACGCAGATGAATAGTTGGAAATAGCTGTGTCGTAGTCACCCCTTCCCCTTGCTAAATCCCCGTCCCCCACTTGAATTTTTAGATCAGCTAATTTCTTTTCCAAAGTTTCGGTTTCTTCACATTTATAGCCGTTGCGAATTTTGTTTATGTTGTCCTGCGGCACTCCCAATGTCAAGAGAGTTTTACTGATCTTCATCCACAGATTCTCGAAGGAATCTACATCCAATTTTAAGTCGGCAAGATGAGCCACCGTGTTTCGTAATTTCCTTAGATCCGAAATTGCCCAGTTCTCAGACTTTACCTTTCCATTTAATTTTCTTTGCCCTTCTAAAGGTTTATCCATATATTTAATCAAGTCGGACAGAAGGGATATGTCAAATTTGCTTAAATCCTTTTCTTTTAATGTCTCCTGCTGTAGTGGGTAGGGGCTACAGGCCTGAAAATAGGATGCAAGAAATTCACTGGAAGATTTGTTACAGTTTTCCCACTCTTTGTTCTTCAGTTGTCGATACCGTTGTCTGAAAATCTTGCGGAGAATTTGGGTTCCTTCTCCAAACAAGAGCTTTCGAAGACGATCAAAGTTTTGGGAATCCATGGGGCTGTACTATACAAAAATAAAAATGAGGTAATTAATTAAAACTGAGAATTTTACTTGACGAACGACCTACATAAATTTCTATGAGGACTTCGTATTGTGGCATTTATGTAAGCATTAGGTTATTGGTTGGATCAAAAGGGAATACACGAAAAATTCTTTCATCGTGAAAAACCCTGCTCCTTATTTTTAAAATGGAATTGCACAGTGGACAGAAATTTTAAGAATTTTGCGCCTTTCTGCCAATATTAATAGGGAAAACGGGATATTTCCTGTCATCAATCATCAACAATAAATTTTCCAACAATTCCATTTAGATTCACAACGTTTGAAATTTCGAGCCCGAAACATGTGAATGTGCACAAAAATCTTACAAAATACAATTTTATTGGTACTGGTATTTTCCATTTAGAAATACAACGGAAGCTTCTACCAAAGTACGTACATAGAGTACTGGTACTCCTTCTTCGCTTGTATGTACATGCTCACGCTGTTGCCCTGTGGCACTGATGTCTACTACACTGTTCTGCTGTTCGTTTACTATGGAAGTGAACGCAACTTCACACTTCAGTTTAACTTAATCTCAAATTATTTAAGTATTTAAGTAAAATTAAGTTTCGGAAATTTCGTAAAAAATTTACTTTCTAATAAAAGTTAGAATCAATTTGCTTACATGAGCCGTGGCTAATTAACAATAAAGGCCTCCTTTATCTCCCACTCTTACAACAGCTTGTCCTCCTGTGTCCTCCCTTCTTCAGTCTACACTTCCACTGATTCAATTGTAAGAAACGCTTTTTCTATACCAATGAACAATATAGGAAGAGATTACAGAAGGAAACAGTTCGAAAGTAGGGAATCACAAGTATGTACGTATAAAACTGCACTGTAAAGGCTGTAAGACAATGACGGCCGAAACTAATACGGATGCTAATTAAGGGGTACATATATATTCAATATTAATTCGATACAGTGTGCCCACAACGTGTTAAGAGAGCTTTAGCTATTAGCTTTACTGATGTTCCAGGTTGTAATGTATTATTGACGTGACATTTTCTAATCTGTACGAAGTCAGTGAAATTTGATCACACGAGGGAAGTATCCTATTAAAATGTGAGGAAATATGATCACAATTAAAATAATGTATACGTGTCCAGAGTCCCACAAATCCCTTGAAAGTGATGAGGTGTTTAAATCTATAATGCCATGTGGCACATACAATGTAATAAATGATATGACAAAATAAAGTCCACTAACTCGGCTGATCTGTTGCTTGTGACTGTTACAACTCAACTGAGTCTTTATTTCAAAAATTGTATCTCTTGTGTATGTACAGAACTGATTCGTCCGTTTAGTCCCAATAATTTAGGAAGGTCTACGAAACTTACTACTGTGTCATAAAAATAGCAGCACAACTTTCAATCCAATAATACATTTGCTCAAAGGTAAAACTGACAATAACAAAGTCATAAACACTGCTGGGGAACATACTCTATATCTTAACCTGTATGTATATATAAGGCTACGACAGTTGTTGCATCAACACCTCTTGAGTTCATGACTCATTTCTCACCAGAAGGATAAATACAAGCGATGTTTGCCAACACCAACACTCACAGTTATTAACCATACCCTGGAATAGATGGGTAATATTATCATGAGTAACTTTGCGACAAAGCCCTTAAACCACAGACCTTCAACCTTACGTTGTTTATGTAAATAGGAATTATAGAGACTAGACAATTTTACAGCGCTGTAGTCAGCATTTCGAACGCTTCCTCACGCTCTCAGCTCTCTTTCCCTCTCTGCCTATCTCCGATCGAATTAAAGACGTGTAAATCGCAACGGGAATGCTTTATCATGTCAAATCATTTTCCAACGTTCCAGTCAAAACAGAATAGGTACGTACCAGGATCCTAGCAAAGAAAAATCCAGGATTTGTTGTAGTTGTCTAAATATTTCAACAGGATTCCCCAAACAAGGATTGCGCAGCGAAATCTGTTAAAATTTTAGAGGTGCCCATGTAAAATTAACAAGTGTCCCTGTCAACTGTTAAAATGATTTTTGAGGATCAATTCAATAGGTGGACCTGTTAAATTTTAACAGGTATCCCTGCGCAACCCCTTGGGACAATCCTGTTAAAAATATTTGGACAACAACAACAAGAATTTGCATATCTGAATCTTCTTTTTAGCTTAGTAACAATAGTTCAGGGAGGTTCGTACCAACCATGTGTCATAACAATAACAACGTTTAGATACTTTAAATCCAAAAATACAGTTACCGCAAAGAGAAAGGCAAGGGGCAATAGCAGAGTCATAAACATCGGCTGTGCATTTATTCTAACATAATCTACATATCGATGCGAGGCTATCGACGGCTGTAAGTACGTCTTGAGCTCACGGCTCAATTCTCAACAAAGTGAATCAGTGTGAAAAAGGTAGAATATTTATTGCTCATCAGACGATGGAGGACAAGGATAAGAAAATATAAAGTTGTTTGGAACCATATGAGCACTACATTACGTGAAGCGTACAAAATGGAAAGGCATAATTTGTGCCTTGGGCCTTGGCTACTTTATGTAAAGGGCTTTTTAGGAATGGACTATTTTTAATACAATATATTGCGTTAAATGTATATAATGTACTGTGTGTGCATTATATACATTTGAAGGAATTAACGTATTGTATATTCAGCCTGAACGTATGATTAGATTTTGTAAGGGTCACTATGAACTTGTAAAAGGAAAATGAAATGTATTTTTTTGTGATTTTAGAATTTTATAGGATTGTAATGATTTTTGCTGTGAAGGGTTGACTGTCCCCTGATTTTTATTTTCTCTCTTTCAAATATTTTTGTTTGATGTATGGTAAAGCCTGGGCCTGAACATTGATTCTTCACTGAGTAGCTGTTGAGATTCTCATGGATACGTTGAATTTGAATAAACATTTAGACCTGAAAACGTATTATCCCTTAGAGAACATACAACCTACTTTTACTCATTTTGGAAATTTTGACTCATCAGATCTATTTTTGATCTTGACCATGGAACATACCACGTAGCTGACGAACTTAGTTCATATTTATGCCCTTTATTTATGCAGTTTTGTTTTTGTGGAAAATTACAAGTATAAGACTGGCTAGCTTTGGCATGTATTTGTAATAGCCCTGGAGCCCCGAGCTCTGTTCAAGGGTATCGTGACAAAGTTAGCGTTATTGTTAAGTATGTATTCACTTGAAATTTTTTAGTAAAAATTCTGTAATAGCAATTACTTTGTAAAAGATGAAGTTCATGTTAGCAATAACCTTCAATTTATTGTCTAGGAATCAGAGACCAGAAAAACCTTAGTGCTGTGTCTCAAAACTCTCTCTCACCTCTGTCGAAATAACGATTTGTAAATCCCAACGAGAATGCTTTATCATTTCAATTCACTTTCAACCATTCAAGTCAAAATATTGTAAGAACCACAGGGTTCTATGTACCACATGCACCCAGGAAATTTTGAAAAATTTTATGATATTATAGCAGTCATTATTACATGAAATTTTGATCGTACAAGACACTCAAGAACTGATTCCCTTCGCAGTCAATTCACAAATCCATCAAAAAGTGGTAGATTGAAAGGGAATAATATTTTGATTGCGATCATTTCATTAGTATGCGTTTTTTTTCAAAATTATAAAGTCTTGACAGTATAGGAAGCTATGACACGTAAATTTATAATGTCCACAGGATTAGTCGTAAAAATAAAAGAAGCACGAGCTTAAGAAAAATTGTTTGATTCTTCTCTAATTTCTTCACTAATTGTTATTTTGTGTTACTTATTACTATTGCACACTTTATCCAAGTATCCACTGTAGTGCACGAAATTCCTTGTCAATGTTTTGTGTACTGGGTTAAAATTTGTTTCTAGTAATCACAAAGAATACAAAATCCTTAAAAATTGGATGAGTGTTCTACTCATTGGGGCATTTGCATGAGCAGAATACATAGTTCAATAAGTAGGAATAGAACATTGTCCCACTCAAATATTCTGGAATCTAATATTCTTAATCACGTGTGTCCAAAAGTCCAAAAATGCTCAGAAACTTACTCAGTACAGAAGTTTGATTGAATAAATTTTCTTACATGGGCCTTGGCCGTGGCGAATTGACAAACGCCTTAATTTCGGGGCAGCTCAGGGATCCTTATGTGATCATACTATGCGTACGGCCAACAGTAGAATATTTTCCCTCTTGCTGCACACTTCGTTTTTGAAAAAAAGTGTGTCACTAAGTATGGTAGAAATATTTTGCTTATTGTATCATAACTATTTTTATCATTTTGCAAAATTTTAGCTCTCTTTCTTTACCTTACGGACTAAAGTGGATTTAACCACACATTATTATGAAACTATTTTAAATATATAATGATTTTTTTATCATTTTTAAAATTACATTTTCTAGTAGAATTCTAATTTTCGAATTTATTTCATTTTTTAAATTATTTTAATTTTAAAAATACTGATTTTATTGGCGAAAAATCTATTCCTATTTTCATCAACTGATTATATTTTTTTTCACTCCATCCGTGAGCCTGACTATACTTCATTACTATGTATATATGAGTTTCAAGCTATACTTTTCTGAAGAGTATAGCTTGAAACGTTGCTCAAATAAATATTATTTTATTTTGTGAAGAAAATTTACCTAAACTCTTTACATATTATTATGACAAATATAGTATAAAATTATTGTAAGATTTTTCTGCAAAAGAATTGTCGTTTTTAGTAAAAATTGAATTTTATTTCAATACCGATTCGTTCAAGGGGAATAAAAAAAATCTTATTCGACAATGAATTTATCGTTTACAAGCAATTACGCCATCCGCAGATGCGGATGGCAACGTTCTCAGTACAGTTTCTTTTCAAACAAAAGAAGTAATAATAATGAAATTATTATTAATTTTTGTCATTCTTTGCGACTTTGAGTAAAAAAAACAACCAATTGGATCGAGACGTTGCATTCTACCTTTGTACAACATGTAATGTACATACAGGTTGACAATCACTTTCATCCAGACGATGAAGCTTTTAGTTAATAAGATAGATGCTGATTCAACAATATGTGGCGAAGGAGTCTCCATAATTTTCGCAGAAATATTACCAGCTCAATAAGGAGCAGCAACCCATTGAGATGGGGATTCCTTGGTGGAGGAAAAGTTGCTCATCAATTCGTGTCTGCGGTGAACGAACTACCTAAAACCAATCACAAGTTAGTTGCCATTGCCTGTCGAAATCTTAAGAACGCTCAGAACTTTGCAAACTTACACGGAATACCAAAATCCTATGGAAAATATGACGAGCTGTATGTGGATAACGAAGTGGGTAAGAAATATAAATTTTGCACAAATTTGATGATACAAATGTTTCCATTAATCTTATATAGCTATCACATAAAGACCATACAATCGCCAGCACTGAAATTAAATGTAAAAACCTTGAAAAAAACTATATCCAGTCGTTTGGAACTTTTAAAGATATAATTTACATTGGGACGGTGAATGCCTGCCATTATGAGCAAGCTGTCATGGCTATCACAAATAAGAAGCACGTATTAGTGGAGAAGCCATTGTGCCTCAATGGTAAACAGGCTAAGGAAATAGCTCGGTTGGCCCGTGAAAACCACGTGTTTGTAATGGAAGTGTGTAAGAAAATATATTTTCATTAAACATTTAACGTCCCAAGTTATTAATATGCCCGTGATCATTGGAAAAATTACAAAGGGCTTCTGGACGAGATTTTTTCCCGCCTGCCGCCATTTTATCAAGGAAATCGAATCCGGTAAAATTGGTGAGGTCCATAAGATGCTCCTTGCAGATGGAAATACGTTCGCAGACTTGGACAGATTTCGGTAACTACATATTCCGAGTTTCTGCATGCTCTTAAAAATTGTCAGTATTTCCTTAGAGACAAAAAAATACAATATTTTCATAAATAAAAAAAATCGGCTTAACATTTTAACTTCAGTATTCGCGAACTTGGTGGTGGCTCCTTGATGAATCATGGTTGTTACGGAGTCCAGTTTGCAACGAGGTTGTTTGGGAAACCAGATAAAGTGGTAGCAACCGGAATTTTATCGGACACTGGCGTGGATGTTGACACTACTTTCGTTTTGAGCTACAACCAACTTAAAGTTTCTGCTACTACAGTTGCTTTAGCTATTAGCTTTACTGATGTTCCAGGTTGTAATGTATTATTGACGTGACATTTTCTAATCTGTACGAAGTCAGTGAAATTTGATCACACGAGGGAAGTATCCTATTAAAATGTGAGGAAATATGATCACAATTAAAATAATGTATACGTGTCCAGAGTCCCACAAATCCCTTGAAAGTGATGAGGTGTTTAAATCTATAATGCCATGTGGCACATACAATGTAATAAATGATATGACAAAATAAAGTCCACTAACTCGGCTGATCTGTTGCTTGTGACTGTTACAACTCAACTGAGTCTTTATTTCAAAAATTGTATCTCTTGTGTATGTACAGAACTGATTCGTCCGTTTAGTCCCAATAATTTAGGAAGGTCTACGAAACTTACTACTGTGTCATAAAAATAGCAGCACAACTTTCAATCCAATAATACATTTGCTCAAAGGTAAAACTGACAATAACAAAGTCATAAACACTGCTGGGGAACATACTCTATATCTTAACCTGTATGTATATATAAGGCTACGACAGTTGTTGCATCAACACCTCTTGAGTTCATGACTCATTTCTCACCAGAAGGATAAATACAAGCGATGTTTGCCAACACCAACACTCACAGTTATTAACCATACCCTGGAATAGATGGGTAATATTATCATGAGTAACTTTGCGACAAAGCCCTTAAACCACAGACCTTCAACCTTACGTTGTTTATGTAAATAGGAATTATAGAGACTAGACAATTTTACAGCGCTGTAGTCAGCATTTCGAACGCTTCCTCACGCTCTCAGCTCTCTTTCCCTCTCTGCCTATCTCCGATCGAATTAAAGACGTGTAAATCGCAACGGGAATGCTTTATCATGTCAAATCATTTTCCAACGTTCCAGTCAAAACAGAATAGGTACGTACCAGGATCCTAGCAAAGAAAAATCCAGGATTTGTTGTAGTTGTCTAAATATTTCAACAGGATTCCCCAAACAAGGATTGCGCAGCGAAATCTGTTAAAATTTTAGAGGTGCCCATGTAAAATTAACAAGTGTCCCTGTCAACTGTTAAAATGATTTTTGAGGATCAATTCAATAGGTGGACCTGTTAAATTTTAACAGGTATCCCTGCGCAACCCCTTGGGACAATCCTGTTAAAAATATTTGGACAACAACAACAAGAATTTGCATATCTGAATCTTCTTTTTAGCTTAGTAACAATAGTTCAGGGAGGTTCGTACCAACCATGTGTCATAACAATAACAACGTTTAGATACTTTAAATCCAAAAATACAGTTACCGCAAAGAGAAAGGCAAGGGGCAATAGCAGAGTCATAAACATCGGCTGTGCATTTATTCTAACATAATCTACATATCGATGCGAGGCTATCGACGGCTGTAAGTACGTCTTGAGCTCACGGCTCAATTCTCAACAAAGTGAATCAGTGTGAAAAAGGTAGAATATTTATTGCTCATCAGACGATGGAGGACAAGGATAAGAAAATATAAAGTTGTTTGGAACCATATGAGCACTACATTACGTGAAGCGTACAAAATGGAAAGGCATAATTTGTGCCTTGGGCCTTGGCTACTTTATGTAAAGGGCTTTTTAGGAATGGACTATTTTTAATACAATATATTGCGTTAAATGTATATAATGTACTGTGTGTGCATTATATACATTTGAAGGAATTAACGTATTGTATATTCAGCCTGAACGTATGATTAGATTTTGTAAGGGTCACTATGAACTTGTAAAAGGAAAATGAAATGTATTTTTTTGTGATTTTAGAATTTTATAGGATTGTAATGATTTTTGCTGTGAAGGGTTGACTGTCCCCTGATTTTTATTTTCTCTCTTTCAAATATTTTTGTTTGATGTATGGTAAAGCCTGGGCCTGAACATTGATTCTTCACTGAGTAGCTGTTGAGATTCTCATGGATACGTTGAATTTGAATAAACATTTAGACCTGAAAACGTATTATCCCTTAGAGAACATACAACCTACTTTTACTCATTTTGGAAATTTTGACTCATCAGATCTATTTTTGATCTTGACCATGGAACATACCACGTAGCTGACGAACTTAGTTCATATTTATGCCCTTTATTTATGCAGTTTTGTTTTTGTGGAAAATTACAAGTATAAGACTGGCTAGCTTTGGCATGTATTTGTAATAGCCCTGGAGCCCCGAGCTCTGTTCAAGGGTATCGTGACAAAGTTAGCGTTATTGTTAAGTATGTATTCACTTGAAATTTTTTAGTAAAAATTCTGTAATAGCAATTACTTTGTAAAAGATGAAGTTCATGTTAGCAATAACCTTCAATTTATTGTCTAGGAATCAGAGACCAGAAAAACCTTAGTGCTGTGTCTCAAAACTCTCTCTCACCTCTGTCGAAATAACGATTTGTAAATCCCAACGAGAATGCTTTATCATTTCAATTCACTTTCAACCATTCAAGTCAAAATATTGTAAGAACCACAGGGTTCTATGTACCACATGCACCCAGGAAATTTTGAAAAATTTTATGATATTATAGCAGTCATTATTACATGAAATTTTGATCGTACAAGACACTCAAGAACTGATTCCCTTCGCAGTCAATTCACAAATCCATCAAAAAGTGGTAGATTGAAAGGGAATAATATTTTGATTGCGATCATTTCATTAGTATGCGTTTTTTTTCAAAATTATAAAGTCTTGACAGTATAGGAAGCTATGACACGTAAATTTATAATGTCCACAGGATTAGTCGTAAAAATAAAAGAAGCACGAGCTTAAGAAAAATTGTTTGATTCTTCTCTAATTTCTTCACTAATTGTTATTTTGTGTTACTTATTACTATTGCACACTTTATCCAAGTATCCACTGTAGTGCACGAAATTCCTTGTCAATGTTTTGTGTACTGGGTTAAAATTTGTTTCTAGTAATCACAAAGAATACAAAATCCTTAAAAATTGGATGAGTGTTCTACTCATTGGGGCATTTGCATGAGCAGAATACATAGTTCAATAAGTAGGAATAGAACATTGTCCCACTCAAATATTCTGGAATCTAATATTCTTAATCACGTGTGTCCAAAAGTCCAAAAATGCTCAGAAACTTACTCAGTACAGAAGTTTGATTGAATAAATTTTCTTACATGGGCCTTGGCCGTGGCGAATTGACAAACGCCTTAATTTCGGGGCAGCTCAGGGATCCTTATGTGATCATACTATGCGTACGGCCAACAGTAGAATATTTTCCCTCTTGCTGCACACTTCGTTTTTGAAAAAAAGTGTGTCACTAAGTATGGTAGAAATATTTTGCTTATTGTATCATAACTATTTTTATCATTTTGCAAAATTTTAGCTCTCTTTCTTTACCTTACGGACTAAAGTGGATTTAACCACACATTATTATGAAACTATTTTAAATATATAATGATTTTTTTATCATTTTTAAAATTACATTTTCTAGTAGAATTCTAATTTTCGAATTTATTTCATTTTTTAAATTATTTTAATTTTAAAAATACTGATTTTATTGGCGAAAAATCTATTCCTATTTTCATCAACTGATTATATTTTTTTTCACTCCATCCGTGAGCCTGACTATACTTCATTACTATGTATATATGAGTTTCAAGCTATACTTTTCTGAAGAGTATAGCTTGAAACGTTGCTCAAATAAATATTATTTTATTTTGTGAAGAAAATTTACCTAAACTCTTTACATATTATTATGACAAATATAGTATAAAATTATTGTAAGATTTTTCTGCAAAAGAATTGTCGTTTTTAGTAAAAATTGAATTTTATTTCAATACCGATTCGTTCAAGGGGAATAAAAAAAATCTTATTCGACAATGAATTTATCGTTTACAAGCAATTACGCCATCCGCAGATGCGGATGGCAACGTTCTCAGTACAGTTTCTTTTCAAACAAAAGAAGTAATAATAATGAAATTATTATTAATTTTTGTCATTCTTTGCGACTTTGAGTAAAAAAAACAACCAATTGGATCGAGACGTTGCATTCTACCTTTGTACAACATGTAATGTACATACAGGTTGACAATCACTTTCATCCAGACGATGAAGCTTTTAGTTAATAAGATAGATGCTGATTCAACAATATGTGGCGAAGGAGTCTCCATAATTTTCGCAGAAATATTACCAGCTCAATAAGGAGCAGCAACCCATTGAGATGGGGATTCCTTGGTGGAGGAAAAGTTGCTCATCAATTCGTGTCTGCGGTGAACGAACTACCTAAAACCAATCACAAGTTAGTTGCCATTGCCTGTCGAAATCTTAAGAACGCTCAGAACTTTGCAAACTTACACGGAATACCAAAATCCTATGGAAAATATGACGAGCTGTATGTGGATAACGAAGTGGGTAAGAAATATAAATTTTGCACAAATTTGATGATACAAATGTTTCCATTAATCTTATATAGCTATCACATAAAGACCATACAATCGCCAGCACTGAAATTAAATGTAAAAACCTTGAAAAAAACTATATCCAGTCGTTTGGAACTTTTAAAGATATAATTTACATTGGGACGGTGAATGCCTGCCATTATGAGCAAGCTGTCATGGCTATCACAAATAAGAAGCACGTATTAGTGGAGAAGCCATTGTGCCTCAATGGTAAACAGGCTAAGGAAATAGCTCGGTTGGCCCGTGAAAACCACGTGTTTGTAATGGAAGTGTGTAAGAAAATATATTTTCATTAAACATTTAACGTCCCAAGTTATTAATATGCCCGTGATCATTGGAAAAATTACAAAGGGCTTCTGGACGAGATTTTTTCCCGCCTGCCGCCATTTTATCAAGGAAATCGAATCCGGTAAAATTGGTGAGGTCCATAAGATGCTCCTTGCAGATGGAAATACGTTCGCAGACTTGGACAGATTTCGGTAACTACATATTCCGAGTTTCTGCATGCTCTTAAAAATTGTCAGTATTTCCTTAGAGACAAAAAAATACAATATTTTCATAAATAAAAAAAATCGGCTTAACATTTTAACTTCAGTATTCGCGAACTTGGTGGTGGCTCCTTGATGAATCATGGTTGTTACGGAGTCCAGTTTGCAACGAGGTTGTTTGGGAAACCAGATAAAGTGGTAGCAACCGGAATTTTATCGGACACTGGCGTGGATGTTGACACTACTTTCGTTTTGAGCTACAACCAACTTAAAGTTTCTGCTACTACAGTTTGCAATAGCTTGGTCAAAACTCCGGGAGAACTATACGTTATGGGATCTAAGGGTTTTTTGCGGGTATGTACGTAGTTTTCAAAATAGGTAAAAAAAACATAATATTGACATGGAAATATTTACTTGATTCCTATAAAAACCAGCTACCGTTTCCTTACTGGGCTCCAACCGTGGTTGAATCATCCGTAGATGGCACTGTTGAGTTTCCCCTTCCACCGCTAACAGGCAAAAGCAATAGGATGAATATAGGATTCGTATATGAAGCTGAAGAAATTCGACAATGTATTCAGAAAGGTACATAATTTAATTACGGTTAAATCTTGTAATGTGAAGATCCGTGTACTTTGACAAATTAGTAGTATGGTAGTATCAAAATGGTAGTATTAACGATCTTAGAGCCAGCCCAATATTTAACATTAATTTTAGGACTCCTTCAAAGTCCCGAAATGCCTTTGGATGAGAGTGTGATGGTGTACGAAATCTGTGATGAAATCCGTCGGCAACTTGGTGTGGAATTTCCACAAGATGGCAACTAATCATTTATTCTACGGTGGTTAATAAATGTTTGAGTCGTTGGAAATTATCAAATCTTTCGGTGGAAAGGACCTAGTTTTATGGAATGATGTGGACTCACTTCTCCCAATGTCAAGTGGTTTTTTATTTAATTTATAGGCATGATATGATCTTTAAAAATGAAAAATATGGAAATATCTCAATGGAAATTGACGAAATATTACAATCGAAGAATTTTACGAAAACGATTTTTTGAGCATTATTGAAAATTTCATTAAAATCATTATCATAAGTCTACTGATCTAATGAAGGCGCTCGGAATGAAATTTAAAATCGTTGTCTTGAATATTGTCTTATATAAGTATGCAAGAATGCACTTTACCCTGGATCTGTTTTCAAAGTTGATTAATTAATACGGATTTATTAACATTTTAAAACATGATACTGACCAAAATGTAGAATGAACGTAGCAATAATAATACTTGGCTAACATTGTCACATTACATTAATTTGAATAATTATACA
>JAQFXU010001475.1:0-28749 GCA_034693705.1 Spatulosminthurus flaviceps | reverse complement strand
TCGAATGTTTGCAACAAATATTGGTACTTCGTTGCTACATGGTCACCTTTTAAATAGCATTGCGAATTTTTAAAGGGTGTTCCCACTATACGATTTTGGAATCAATTTGTACAAAAATCTTTTTTATAAATATAAACTTATATACGAAATATAAATTTCGTGAGTGGGACGCAAGGGCTTGTACCCTTAAAGGGTATTATTATGTTTTTCTAAAACGCGCGTTTTAATTTACTTCTCTTTTATTTTACATTTATACATTATCTGTGTTTTTAGAATTTAATTTATTGGACTTTTCAAGAACTTCTTTAATTTTTCTTGTTTACTTAGATTGAATAAGTCTTATATTTATTTCTTTAGTATTTTTTATTTCTTCCATAGTTTTTGTTTATAGCTTCAGTTATATAGAAGGTGATATAAGTATAACAAAATTCATTTATATGATTTTTCTTTTTGTTCTGTCTATAGGTTTAATAATTCTTAGCCCCAATATAATTAGGATTTTATTTGGGATGGTTTAGGTTTGGTATTATATTGTTTAGTTATTTATTATGATAATGTTAAAAGTCTTATAATTCTGGTATGCTTACAATAAATTCTCTCTAACCGCTTAGGTGATATTGCTATTTTACTAAGAATCAGGTGAATAGTTAATTATGGTTCTTTTATTTTTATTATCTTCAAAATATGGATTACAAGATGGGTTTAATTTTATTTTTAGTTATTTTAGCGTCAATAACTAAAAGAGCTCAAATTCATTTTTCTGCTTGACTTCCTGCTGCTATAGCGGCTCCTACACCAGTTTCTTCACTTGTTCATTCTTCAACTCTTGTCACTGCTGGCGTTTATTTACTTATTCGGTTCAATAATTTAATTTCTTATAATTACTACTTATTTTTAATTTCTTTAATAACTCTTTTTGTGTCAGGGTTAGGTGCCAATTTTGAGATAGACTTAAAAAAATTATTGCTTTATCTACTTTAAGTCAATTGGGAATAATAATAATGATTTTATCGGTAGGTGTCTATGAAGTTGCTTTCTTTCATTTAATCAGACATGCTTTATTCAAATCTCTTTTATTCTTATGTGCCGGATATTATATTCATAGAAACCTAAATTGACAAGACATTCGTTCCCTCAGTTCTTTAAGAATAAATTCTCCCATTATACATGTATTTATACGTTTATTTTTATTGTAAATTTAGCCAGACTCCTTTCCTCTAAAATGTACAAATTCTGATTCTAGACTTTATTCAGAACTTGTTTTACCATCCTTGTTGCATGTGTAATTATTACTTACAAATGGAGTCGGGTGATTTTTGATATCATTAGCTCTTTAGTGACTCTGGTACAAATATTCTATAAGTCATTATCATTGAAAGGGTCTTAGGAAATGTGGAAAGCTTTTGGATGCTTCGTGTTATAGGGAGAAGCCTGTTGGTTATAGTATTAGTAAGAAGGATCTAGATTCTTTGGAAAAACGGTTGACACGTCATGATACCGAAGGGTATTTATGCTAAATTGTTTTTATTCCGCTCTGTTGCAAATGAAATCCGTGTTTTCATTTCTAGCCTGTCTTCATAGGCTAATATATTTTTAAATGGGCGGGTTCATTGTCGGGGTGACTGGATTTTGTACGAATGAAAAAAAAATTGATCCCCAACGACATGTACCATTAGTTTATTACCAACCAAGAATAAGATAAGGAACCAAGCGGTAGAAAATATTGGAAATACATAATAATAATAATCATAATAATAAGCTATAAAAAAAACCTATGGTATAGTATGGGACGTGTAGAAGTAGTAAGTGTGCAAACATATGAAATCGGTGTTTGGCAATTGGAACTGTACATATAAAAGAAGGAAGACGTGTAAGTAACAACGACGAAGACGTTCAACTGAAATTTTCCCCCTTTGTTGGTCTCCTTCTATGACAAAGGTATAAAAGCGGACCGAAGTATATTACAGAGTTTGAGTAACTGGGAACCACTCTGAGTTCGCTACATTGAGTTTTTCAAATTGGGATTGTAAAATCGGGAAAATTCAAGTGAACACAGCTGGTGGTATCTCAGTCACTTGTTAACTCTAAAAGCAGCACGGAGAAAAGGAGAAAGAGAGATATCCTGTCAGACTATCACATCATACAAAACTGTCGGGAATACTGTTGTATATCTACTCTCAGTCAGCCAGTCTTACATTCAGTCAATCAGCCATTCATCGTGTCAAGAAAAAAGGATCAGCATATATTTATACTGTATATTTCCATGTATATTCTATAAATAAGAAACACCAGAAGAATCTCTCTTCGTTTACATTTGATCCGTCAATTTTGTTATTCAGTTGACGATAGATGATAAACGTTTGAGTTAACAGAGATTTTCCGAGGAGGAAGAGACTGCAGACCTATTTTAAGAAGGATCCATTCGTTTTTGGAGTTATACACGGATCCATTCATCATTCGGGATTGATCCAGGCGATCTAAGATCTTGTCCTTCGGAAGAAAGGAATTTTGTTGGGTCCCAGATGAGTACCAGAGCTGTGTTTGCAGCGTTTTTTTACTCCTACGTTCCGAGGTTGAAATCAGCGGCTCCCCCATTCCCACTGCGAAATCTTACACTGAAAAATTTACACATGGTGTAAATGCATGGTCTGGTACGACATCTGGGATTTGAAATACAACGAGCGGCGATTTTAGATGTGAAGGACGAGACCTTGTAACTTCATCCTGGGAGTCGGTGATTGCTGGCAAGTTATCCGATAACTTAGGTATTCATGTCAACAGTTTTTCGTAGAATTCTTAGACAGTCCGGTCGAATATGTATTGATTCTATGACTTGTCATCATTAGGTATTTATTTTCACTAATTTTTGTTCTGTAGCTTAATTTAAGGAAATGCTCAATTTTACTGTGTACTTGTAATTCAAATGTGGTTGATGTTAGAAATTTATGAAATAATTGCTCCCCACATACAAGAAATGTTCATCCGTCTCTAGCTATAATTTCTAAGTGTGTTATGCAGAATATATGTGTCCATGATTCGGTGGTATAATTTACATAATGTTAAGTAAAATACTGTGGATAGTTAAAATCCTCAGTTTAGCTGTATAAGTTGGAAAATATTGATATGTTGAGAATTGGGTTCAATAAAGAAAATACAATTTGATTGTGTATTGAAAGCAGTTCGGGGTCTTAATTTTTGTAGTTCGAATGGTGGTTGAATTATTTTGGCTATAAAATTATTTTATTTACGTTTATGTTTCACAAACGTTAGAATATGGTACGGAGAAATGTTTATTCGTGCTACGTGCCAAGTTCTGAGTTATTTATTACTGTTGTGCACAAAAGTTAATTCCTCATTGTACTATACTATGGTACCATGCGGTGCAATCCTATTGATTGTGAACATAATATAGTAATTGTTGTGAATTTTAATTCGCACTAAATTCATGACTTCTGGGTTTAATAACTTCAACATTTAAGACTCACGAGCTAATAGTGTGCTGGCGTTTTGTTTTTGACTTTAAAAGGTAAAAGAGTATTACATACATGATGGGTTTTGCCTACTATGAATTAAATCCAGTTTATGATTTTTTTGTATATGTGAATTATGTCGGTGCTGGGAGTTGAAATAGATGGATTATTGTGGGATATTCATGTAGGGAAAATTGATAATTGGTATTTATTGTAAAGAGTTTGCTGACTAAGCTGCTACTGATATAAGGCATCGTATGACAAATGATTGCAAAAAGCATTAAACAAATTATGGTAGTTTAGTGATGTAGAGAATATTGAATGTGTTGGAGTCATCGTTAGTAAAACGTCATAAAAAAAGTACACTGTTAAAGGTTGAAAAATAAATTGGAAAATTCGTGGATGAGTGGAACGGAACGGATTATAAATGAAACTGGCATCGGGGAGTCGCGGTGGCAGTGTGGTTAGCTGGTTGTGACGCTAAAACACGCCACTATCCACACCGCCGGTGGGACTCCCCTTGCATATCTATCGGCCCATTTGGTTCCTGAAAACTCAAGATTTTGCGGAGAGAAATACGTGTCAATTTAGTACCTAGTACACTCTGATGTTTGTAACTATGCTAATAATAAATAGTATAATGGAGTTTTGTAATGTGGGAGAACAATGGAAAGTCAAACGGAACAGTGGTGTTTATGAATCACGTTTAAGGGTTATTTGCCATTCTGTAATATTTTATATGTATAAATTTGTGAAAAAAGATTAACTAAAATTTATGGATTACGTTGTACTGTAGAGCTGCTTACGTTTCCTTTGGAGGACTTCTGATGCGACTCCAGGGTGATGCGAACAATCTGCATGGATTTGAGGTGGATCGCAACATCTATCTTCTCATGAAGAAACTTGCGTTTTGAATTCATACATTCATTCAATGTTCATTTTTCTGTGGAGGAAACTATTCTCCTTGTTTTTCTTGTATTAAAATGTGTTTATTGGGGAAATAAATGTCAATTTTTGGACTGATTTCTGTAAAATTGATCCTGCGCTAATTCTTTGATACAATAGTAACGTTACTCTTATGCCAAGTAAAAAAAATCATCTATCATGAAATTTAAATCCATCCCAAGTTTATTATGTGATTCTACATGAATAATAGAAATGGCATTTCCCCACTAATACGATATTGTTGTAATGATTCATTTGAAACTACTCTTTTTCCGCTCTTACGAATAACTATCATTCTTTAAACTGGATTGCTTTTAGACTACTTAATTACTCCAAGGCTTTTTATAACTACTGAGTATTGCAACTGAAAAATTAGTTATTTGCGAAATGATTAGGAAATATTTGCTGGAAGGACTTGCTGAGAAGCAAATACGATTGAAATTCACACCTTATAATTAATTGCATAAGATCTTCCTCCAAAATAAATCAAGTTCAAGAAAGTGATGTGAGAAAGCTATCAATCAAGAAAGTAACATCAGTAATTATTTCTCTTTTTGCAACGACGACAGAAGCTTGAAATCCCGTCAAACCTGTAGAACAGCGTATTATATTCTTTCACAAAATTCAATGTAATATTATTTTTGTATTATATTAAAGCAAACAATAGCAGATATTTTATTTTAAGCTTAGTAAGAAACTAAATCGTCATCACCCATACAATGTATTGTCTCAAATGTTATGTCGACAAGAAATAATTGCTTACATATAGTATCTATTTCAGCTACTCAGCCTTAAAAAATTATCCACTTCAATGACTACTCATCAACTCATGTAACTACTATTAAGCAATTCAAGAGTCTAATTTTGTGACAACGTGCATGCATAAGTTGCTTCCCAAACTTCCAAGATCCTCATCACATCTCAACAACAACATATTTTTATCAATATGTACGTTTAATAAAAAGCATTACAGGGGTAATTTTGTATCAAAAAAATTATTTTATTTAATATCTGTTGGACTCGAACAGTCATATTTTGGGAATCCCAACACCCCCATAGACTTTCCTAGAAAATGCTCTCTACTCCCAATATTTTTCTATTTTCAAGCTATCTTCCGAGTCATCTTAAGAAAATATAGGAAGGTACTTTGAAATCTTCAAAAGAATTTGATTCTAAATGATTTCGGCCTAAAAACACTTTTGAAGCACCTTTTATTGCCTTTAGCGGTGACCACACACAAGTTTACTTATAGATGATCAAAGAATTGATAAGTGATCAGCAAGTCATTTAAAATATACCTAAATAAAATCAAGTGGTGATTTGTGCTTGATAAGAAAATTCAAACAAGATCCTTTCAGCATAAATTAGACAGGTCAGGAAAGTCAATTGGTGGATAATAAATACTTTATAAATTGTTACTAAATTGGATCATTTATTAACAAGGCAATAAAGCAAACATCGTAATTAATCAAGTATAGCATTAACATCGTAATTTCTTCATATGTTCTCGTTTCTAATTTCGTTTGTAATTTCTTCATACATAATTTCCTAATACATACACTACAAACACACATCATCATTTATAGTAGTCTATAGTATTGACCAAGTCCAACCATTCTCAGTTTTTTCTGCAGGAAACCTGTTGTAAATAAAATCTTTCCTAAATATACAACTGCGTACTCACAACTCTTTGATGCTTTACTATATTCAGCACTTATGAGAAGCACTGTACATTGTATTACAGGTTAATGTTAGTTTTAGTAACATCAGTCTTGCGAAGGCTAGCTCAATAATAATTTTCATCGTCTCCTGTACTTGTCTCTTTATTTCTCTTGCAATATAATTTTTAGTACATAAGTCACATATCATGGCCTGAAACAATTGTCCTCAACAGCTATAATAATTATTATTAGCAAACGTGAATAAGCCTCAACAATAGTATATTCAAGTGTATTGTCTTGAATATAAATAAAAAAACCATATTTCCCTCGTACTTTTCACATTCACCCTCATATAAACAATGTTCTCCATGCTATTTGCCCGTAATACACCAACACACACACCCCCTCTATACTTTCTTCCCACAATAAATAATAATCATAATGTTCTCCCGTATTGTACTAGCCTAATCTATTATCTCATAATTTTATGTTAATTAGTGCCCCCGAATCAATGTTCAGAAACTAATAGAGTCATACATTCTGATACAATTGCCGTTTCATACACACAAAAAAACCAGTTTAACATTTTTTCGGTCCAATTCAAGGAAAACATGGAAGGCCTTGTTATGGGACGTCGATAGACATGATTTGTATTGGTCCTTAGTCTAATAAGTAAAAACGTAAAGCGTAAATTATAAGATACACAAAAGACTTGTTTTCAGCCTCATTGCCTTGCACATGTCAATTATATTTGGTGATAAGAACCCTGAAATCTGACATATTATTTTGCTCCTAGGAATAAAACTCTACATCTACAAGATAAGGTGTGCCATCTTAATCTCTTTTCTAAAAGGTTAAACTCCAATGATCTCAAGTAGCACAATAACAAGTAGAGAGCAACAGTTTGATCGGTATGAAACCACAAAGCGCAGATATGGATAAGATTCACATCCTTTTTCATGTGACATATATATGTATTCTACTCATAATACATATACGTAATATTTTAAAAAATGCATATATTTATTCCCTAGCCTTAGTTTTAGTGTTCAAGTTCACCCCATCATTTCCTATAGCAAGGTCAATGTAAATCAATGTAAATTTCTTTGAAAAAAATATTTATTCCTGTAAATTCCTATGTCTAATATATGTTTCTACAAAAATACTTTTTCAATACAATGACACACATTTGTTCCACATTTGTTTTTTCCCTTTGCAAATATTTGTTACATGTTCAAGAGTGTCAAGAATCTGACACATTTTGACATAACTGACAATCTTACAAGAGAAACAGAAAGGAGGAGAAAAAAAATTGCTTGACTTCTTTTATATGAAGCCAAGGGAAATAAATGAGCCGGAATAATAATTACACGATTTTCAGCTGAAGCTCGCAAGTCATAATGAAATGTTACACTTGTGAAGTTGAGGATAATGAATCATATAGAAGAAGAAAGTCAGAGTTAATTTACAGGATACAATATGTCTGTATATATTTTATGATACATATAGAAAGGAATTTTGAAAATGTTGGACTTTTATAAAAAAAGGGAAGTTATGGTAAAATGTGGTTGAAGGGGCTGATAAAATGAAATTTGACTATCCGGTAAAAACCCACCACGTCAGATGAAAATGATTGAGCATAAAATTTGTGCAAATATCTTTTTACTGTATTAATTTCACATTCGCTCTATTCATGAAAGATAAGCAATTTTGTTCATTGATTACCACTTACCACTTAACTTTATTGCCCCTACTGTCTTACACTACTTCCAGTTAATGAATCAAAGCAGAACAATTTTTCAAGAATAAAGTCATCACGTATAGAGTTTATAAAACTATCTCTCTCTCTCTCTCTCGTGCTGAATTCACCGACACGTATACAACTCTTTTGTCGAGCTTAACTATGAACAAGCCTTATGCTTTAAAAGGAATCAGTTGTGGTTTGGTTGAAATAATTGCAACCCCTACGGTTGAGTGATCAAGTCCATAAAATGTGCAAGTTGCAATTTTTTCTTGCACTTTTACGACTTTATTGCACTCTCAATGAACCTCCGTGCCTCAGCTTGTGAATCTATGTGTAGATCCTTGCATTTCTAATGCAAAAAAGCAATAAGAGCATTTTCCTTTAAAAAAAGCGGAAATGATAGCAATTTATCCTTTCCAAACATTTGGATTCACACACACACACACTCAAACACCAAACTGCTAATTGCATCTGAACAATATGTTTACTTTCTCCGTTGTAAATCTCCACTTAGAAATGTTTCACATCTATGATTTTCCAATCCTGGGGTTCAAAGCGTTCAGAGAGATTAAATTTCCGCATACGTCTCTGATTATATTTTTCTCTTGATATAAAGTAATTTTTTCTAGGCCTCAAATACTTTTATTTTTCTCTCCAATCTTTACCAGTAAATAAGTAACAGTACTAAATTACATATATTTCTCTCTAATTTATCGTCGATCTTTAATTTCTTTTTTCTATGTAAACAAAGGCGGATGGATTTTGTTTATCAGAAAAAACGTGTCCTACTACAACGTTCGAGTTGTAATCAAAATAAGACCAGCCTTGTATGACATGAAACAGTCTTTTTAGTGTAAAATGTAAAGAAGAAAATACCAAAGGAGTTTAAAATTTGTTGCTTAATAATACTAATAATAATTGTTATTATTACAAATACTAATTAGTTTTAATTATGGATGTTAGGTAAGGTCTAAAATTTCCGCTTGTTTGAGGAACAATTTAGATAAGAAAAACAATGTTTCGGGTTAATCACTTTGATGGAGGATCAGTACTCTGGAAATCAATGTGTTTTTTCAGTATTAAACTTCCCATGTAAATCTCAGGCTCTATCCTCTCTCAACAATATAGTATTTATATCGTGCTGTGCTAATTTATTACACAATGTAATAATGTTCACAAGTTATGTATTCATGTGAACTTTACCAACTATGTGTTTGCATGTACATATATTGAAGGGTTTCAAACTTTGTATGGCATATAAGTATGCGTCAATACTATTGAATTTTCCACAAGTTGGGTCTTCCTTCGGGAAAACCCTATAATCAGCCCTTATAAACGTAACGTAAAGGTTCCGCACTACTAATAGACTTGTGAGATTTTGTGCCGGTACGAATGGAAACACAATCACGGATGTGTAAAATATACAAACGAATCTTGACATATAGTCACTTTCTCCAAGTTATATTGTGTGAGGCTGATTTGTAAATAGATAGGGAAGGGAGCAGTGGCAATAAATTTCCAATTATTTTACATTTAATTAGTTATGTATACATAGGGAAAATGTAATAATGTGGCGGTCTTTTTGTCTATTTCATTTGAAGGATATATTTTGGAAAGCGTGAGTTCATTTGGGAATCACAGTGAAAAATACATACATAATATACAATAAATATAGGGATCTCCTACAAATCCTTGAAGGATTATTGATCGGCCCAATTCAACCCGTAAAGTGATGAAATCACAGGAAGGTGACGCAAGAGTGTTAATTTTTCATGTATGTTCGTGTGGAAAAAGTTATAGTCCCAAAAAACTTGGGACACATGGTTTTGTGACCATTGGAGACCAATAATTTATAGACAAACTTGTGTGTGTGTGTACTAAAATATTACTAAAGGGGGAATCTAATATATGTACAAAAGGTGCAATTATAGGGAGGAGTGTCCCATAGCAACGACATTTTCCATCCTACACACTTTCAGAGGAGTCCAGATTTTCTAGCTTTGTAGAATTCCTAACCCTAATAATTCAACTTATCCAATGGCAGACCTAGTTTTCTATTTAATTCTATAGGCTAATCTCTAATCGATAGTTTCTCATTTCCAGCCTTGTATTGTATTTCTCCGCAGAGAATACAATAAAAGGAAGATGAGACGATTCTAGAAAAAAAATCTTGCTCATCTTCTTCTTCTTCTTCTCCTTTTATCACTGTATCCATCTAAATGTCCAGACATCTTCCAGCTTTTCGTGTCAAGATTGGTTTTCAGTGTCTGACACCACTACCTTTCCAACCGTCGTCCTGTCTGAACCGTCCCTATGGGAACGTGCTAATTCAAGTGAATGACATGACAAGCGGCCTTGCCTTTACATCAAAAAATACTGCTTTGAATGTTTTTTCAACTTGTGTTTCGTAATAGGAAAATGTCCAAGATGTGCTCTCAAACCATTATTGTTGATTCAAAACATTTTCTTATGATTTCCAGCCTCAATTATTTATATAACCCTTGAATTTCCATACTAACTTTTAAATATATCACGCAAAACAGGATCATTCTAGAATAGAAGTAGCGGATTAATTGTGACAGGTACCTTTTCCCTCACTAAATATTCCTTCCACGGGAGTCATGTTTGTTTGTTTGTGTGCAAAATAACCAAAATCTCCTTCCTATCTTGAGCTATTTACCATATTGAAAAATAATAATAATTGGTGGTCTCAAAGTCTTCACATATTAGAACCAGTTCTTGAAAAAAAAATTCTGCTGGTCCAAAAGTTAAAAGGGTTGTTTAAAATTCAACAGATCCAGTTTAGGGAAATAATTAGCAGCAGAGTATGTGAGGATGAAAAATGACACGTGGATTTTTAGGAGTGTACATTACTATAACTATAAACTATACACAACAAATACAAAAAGCATAAATCTTTTATTTTCTTCTTCCCTGTTTGCAACGCAATATTTCATACATAGTGAGCTATGCTCTGCTCCTTATTGTTAGCCCAGTTATTGAGTGGCCATATAAATTCTAACACGCTTGCTGGCATCATTTAATTATGATTATATTTTATTCTAGCACACAATAATTCATTGAAACAATGAACAATCAGGAATTTTTCGCAATTCATCAATACTTACACGTACAGAGTACACAAGCTTCTTGAGCCAGCCCTTTAGTATTTCTACATACAACTTGTAAATAGTTTCACTAAATAGAGATGGCGCCACCAACGCGCCCAGGAATTTAAGAATACTTTCACATATTTATACCAAGAAGGCACAGAGCGAAGACTAACTTCAAAATTGCAAATGATTTGTTATTTACCACCTGCTTTTTTCACATACTTATTATTTAACACGAATGCTCAATGGCTTATTCATCTCTCAACTCAAGGAGTATTGTTATAACAGAGAGTTAATTACTTGCTCCTTACTGTATTTAATACAGAGACAAACCAAGCTAAACTAAAATGCTTGTGAGAGCTGAAAAAAACTATTGGCGTGGAAATGTTTTCTTACCTGAGCCTTTGTAAATAAATAAGTTGTCTATATATACATAAATACTAATAGATTTTATGCCTTCCCTTGCTATATATAAATACGTATATATAGTAGAGTAAAAGAATAACATACATGTATTGTTAGATAAGAGAAGAAACAAATATTCATCGGAGATAATTGAAAACACTTCTCTCATCTCGTTTACAGTCCGTCCGTGTATGCAGTTAGAGAATAATTGCAAATCTAAAATCTTCACAGGAAACTTTTTTTTTCCACTTGAATACACACACACACATAGCTTGAGTACACTTTGCTTTATCAACCAACTTATTGATATAAATGACAGAAATAGAAATCCCTTGATATACACACCACGTATGTACAGGTTTCCAAGCTTCCTTCTTGGTGAGGAGCAGCTTATAAATAAAAGAATAAGACTACTACTAATATTTTCAGGAAGGATACTATACACGCAATTAAAAGGATAAACTTTCTTCTTTCCCAATAACCAATAAACCTATTGAGTATTCCCTTGAGACCATCACGTTTCCTCTAAACTTAAGCTACGTACATAGTCTCGGCATGGTCTAGAAATAATCCTTATAATAATTTCAATGATGATCGTAAGTAAGTGTACTCTAAGTACAGGACTAAAAAGAGTACAGGCTTCCTATCAAACTATGAACTGCTCACTCCTCTTAAATTCACTTTCTCCAAAAGGGTTTACCCAAAATTTGAGTAAATAATCATGTCAATAGAAAATTCACTGTCATCATGAGAAAGGTATGTACTACTAAAAATAGGTTGACAGTGGCAATGAAACATTTATTTAGGAAAGTAAAAGTAAAAGATGCATTGTTTGATGGGCTTAAAATGACAAAACATTTTTATATATTATTAACTTGAGTGAAAAATCCCTCCACTGCACTGGCACTACCATCGGTCCAGTTACCTACTCAAACCTTCAATTGTTAGATATGCCAAGGATCTTCTTCTATTCTATATACAATTCAGCGTATATATTTAACTTTCCTTCAGCAAATAGACCATGCTACTATAAATCGTCACGAATCAATGACTTATTTACACATACATAATAATGGAATCGGATGGAAAAATTATGTAGAGCCTCATACTAAAGTGTCCTTTTGCCAAGAAGGATAATGTCTGTCCATATTCTCAGAAACTTTTCCTTCCTTTTATTCTTCTAATAATCATAACCTTCCTCCCAACTGCTTCCTTATATACTCCAGGTGGTCAGGAATAGCCATATTACCATTTACTTAACTTTTAGTAGCTTTTATACTTTTGGGAGCGTAATATATATTTAGATGGACGCACGCCCAGGATTTTCTTATTATTATTCAAAGAAAGCTCTTTGCATGAATTTGACATTATTTGCTTGTTAGAGAATAAGGAGTTATCTTTATTGTGTAAAAGGACTTAAAAATCTACGCTGTGGAAGCATAGCATCCATGTAAATGAAAGTATTTTATGAGTTCACCCCTTGTTAATAGCATTTAAATGAAGACATTGGATTGATAGGCATTTTCATTATTCTCCTATTAGGTGTATATAGGAAATTCTTGTAAATCACTACCTCATTTTTTTTCTAAACTTTTAAATGTACATGGTTGTTAGTGTAAAGTTATCTCACTTATGACACCTGCTCTAATTCTAATGTCCAAGGAACCAGTAAATTTCGAATCCCATCAATTTTTCCATTATCCATTTGATAGGCAGCTCTAGTTATTACATTTATTATTATTGTAATGTAAAAAAAATGTGTAATGAAAAAAGCTTAGCTATGCTTTAAAGAATAGCTAAAGCAAAAAAAGCTTGAGCTTTTAAAGCTCCTATAGAGTCTCGGGAATCTCCAATTCCAATACATTTTTAAGTGACAGGCCTCTATAAAAGGTAGTATTTATTTAAGATAATATGATTTGAAAGGATATTACACGTACGAGAGAAATAGATAGATGGATGAGTAAAATGAATTCAAGTGTCGATTTAAATAATGGTTAGAAAACCATGCAAGAAGAGAGTAAGAGAGTATAATATGTGAGATGGGGAAAAATATGTAGTAGGATAGACAAAGAGACAGAGACCACAATGGAAACTGGTCAGAGCATTAATACTTGATTAACTTTTTGAATTAACTGGCTCTTGATCGGTAGTGGATGAAAGAACCACCATGTCTAATATTACAGCAGGATATAATATACTATGATAGCTAAACGGACTGAGCACAATTAGATCCATCGATCCTCTTCGTGGGGTCTTGAAGAAAGAAATATTTATAAGAAAGATTCCAAGCAATAAAAAGGTTGGGCCGAAAAGGTTTTTTCGATGGAGAAATGTACGAATTGCATTGCAACTACTATAACGCTGTATAACGTATACATTACTCTACAAATTTATATTCTACCATGCATTTAAATGACTGCAGGTGTCTCTGTATGTACATACAACAATGATTAGTTTCTCGAGAGGAAAAAATAATAATAACCCAAGAAGACCAAAACAATACATACCGCTTCAACCCCTTATACTTTTAACTATGCTCTCAACAATAGTCAGTGAGTAGTGTAATTCACATTGATATATTTAATCTTTCTTCTTATATGTATATTTATATACATTGAGAAAAAGCACATACCTACTTGATTACTATTCTATGCTCATCACATATAGAGAGAGATAAAAAGCTTGCAGTACTAGAAACGGAGCAAAGATGCGGGTGTGTGTGTAGTAGTAGCAAAGGCAAACCTACCTTTAATAAGGGGAACTCCACGTTAAAAATCTTCATGAATACATAGAGTAAGAAGGTAAGGAGAAGACAATACAGAGTAAATGTGTACACAAGTAGTGGTAGTGGTAGTCCATCCAACAACAACAATATACAAGTCAGTCAGTCAGTCAGTCAGTCAGTGAGTAGATAGAGGTAAAGTGTATGTAAAAGTATTCGAGAAGGAAAAAAAATCTCCCATCATCATAATAAGTGCACCAACCAACCCCCTTATGAGAGACTCTGTACTAGTGTATAGTATATAGTGAAACCTGCTGTAAGAGACTGCAAAAAAAGTAATCTCTTGAGAATTTTTCATTCTCCTTCTAAACTTTCAATCTGATGTACCGTATTTGATTTTGCCGTCAAAAAATCATCCCCACATATATTTTGCCCCTTTAAATTCATTTGTTCTCAAGTGTATTTTTTCCATTTATTAGCATTATTTTCTCAAGTGCAATAATTTCATTCTTTCGTATGCAAGGGCGTCTGTAATTGAGGGAATATCCCCCGATTTTTCGTGACTTGATATATTTTCGGATTTAAAAAAAATTAGGAATAAACAACGTGTAAAAATTCAACGATAGTAACTAGAGACTTTTTTTTGTAGGATATAGGCCCTAAAGCAATAGGGGAAAATATTTTGGTGCAGTGGTATAGTATAATAACACTACAGAAAAAAGTGGTTGACTGGAACTTGAAAGTGAAATGTGAATTGGATTTAATAGACGTAGAGAAGAAAAAAAAAGTGTGTGAATTCTTTAGTAATTATTAGAGACAGACGCGTCCGACTATATAATCAACTGAGAGCTGAAGCCTTTGAGCAACTTCTACCCTTAAGGGAATCATGAACAATAGTTGATTGAGTGGAAGGGGGTAAAAAAAAAAGAAATCTGGAACTTTATCAAATTCATTTGATATATTATTATGTGATTTATGACAAGGACTTGAGTTCTTCTTTCTTCCTAGTGCTGTCTCCTTTCAAAGAAATTTATTCCTTGAATATGAAAAACTGCTGAATTTTTTCAAGAGAAGAAGAAAATACGGTGAAACGTTTCACATATTGTAAGAACTATAATAGGCTAAGTTGGTTTAAAAAAAAAAATTTTTGTGCATGAACCTATTGAAAAAAATCCTTTATTAGAGAGGGAGGAACTTTAAATTAAAAAATCTCTTTTTAAAAAAAGGAGTAAAAAATTTTTTTTTTGGGTCCAGTTTCATACATTTATTTGTATAAAAAATCTGGAAAGATGGAGAGGAAAATTGCTTTGCTCCTATTTCTAAACTTTTTGGTCCACCATCATGTGTCATCATTAGAAATCAGTATTAGTTCAACTTCAGACAATCATCACAATAATAGAATAAATTTTACAAGAGCAAAAATCGATGTGTCCGCCACATCCTCCACAGTGTCAACTCCCGTCGTTTCTCAATCCCAGTCCAATTCCTACTCAATAAGTTCAAGTAACTACGTTCAAAATGGAAGTAGCAACTTCTCACCCTCTCTACAGCAACAACAGCAAGCCCAACAACATCTACAAAATCAACAGCAACCACCCTTCATTGATGGGATCAATAGCAATGGAAATATGCGGAATAAGTAAGCTAAACTTTGTTACTGCTCTCGCTACTATTTGCCTATAAATAGTACTTAAGCCTTCTTCAATCTTTCCCATTAAAAATCACAATTCCCTTAAGACGGATTAACTTTTGTTAATTTCATAAAAATGAGACCCTGAATCCTGCAGAGCCTATATATGCAGTACGGATATAATTACACTGTTGAGGTATGTAGGATTATTAGCTACTGCCATAGCACTGGTTCTGATTGTGAGTGTCATGTATATTTGAGCATTACTTTCATGTCACCTTGGTCTCACTTTACCTCACTGCATACAAATAAGTGCCAATGGTGTTCGTATATAATTCCCTATTATTTTCAAACCATTGATCATCACATGTAAATGTAAGTGTAAAGTACGTCGGAGACGGATACAAATCTCAAAGCGTAAATGTGTTGAAAGTTAAATTTTTTCCCCCATGATTTATGGCTGATTAACTTCTTTGATTATGTTTCCGTTGTTGGAACTTTTGGCTGTAATTATCCTGATTATTGTCTACAGAGAATCCCCTACACTTCACTATATATCATTCGTTCCAAGCAAAGTCGAGAGACACTCCATGCGTAAATCAAATGATTCCTTAAATCATTACAATATTATGCATGCATCATGTGCATATATTTCAATGCAATTTTCCTATACAAATTAGATGTAGTTTATTGACAAGGATTCTGACGACGGAGGGTGTAAAAAATTTGTCATAGTCTCTCTATTTATGATGCATTACTCCAAGTCTTTAAGTCTCCATAAGTGTCTGTACCTTTGAATAGGAATTTGGCCATTTTTTTTATTACCTTGAAGCCTATTATTATTATTTCTTTTGTCTCTGATTATCTTCAAACAATTATTTCATTCTGAAAGTATACACAATATAGAATGGAGGATAATTTCTGGTAAACTCTAGAGCTCTGGAGATGAGATACACAGTTTAATGTTAAAGATAAAGCTGAAAATTTTTATTTGTCTGCATAAAACTCACGCACAAAATCTCAAGTAATTACTTTACACGCAAGGTAATTAAAAATTGAGAGAAAAAAAAACGTCTGTAGGCTAATACCCCTTAATAAATTCTGTCTCGAGACTTTATATACTACACATCTGTAAAAAGCCTATGGGCCCGAGGTTGTCAACGTAAGTTTATTATTATGTGTAGAGATAGGGAGGGCAAGCTCACTCAGAAGGTAATCAGAGCGTTAATGTCACTTGGTTCGTGGTAATGCTGCATTTTAAAACTCAAGGGCTTTTTTAAAAAAGTCCTAACGTATTAAAGATTTAGAAGATACTATAGAGAGAGATGTATATATATAATATGGAGATAAATACTCATCTCCTCCACTATGCTCAGCACATATATCATAAGCAAACTATGTATTTAAATATGTCGGTGTGAAATATGTTGTTCCACTTGAATAAGATTCATCACTGCAGTCATTACACAACACTACTATGACCATCATCCTCACTCTATGTACATGGATATTGCTCTACAATTATGCCTATTAAAAGATGCGTGATTCGAGTGTTGAGAGACCTCTTGATTTATAGAATCAATTAAATACATGTGGATACATAGAGGTGTGAGGATTCCGTGAGAGCATGACATTCAAGGGATAGTATGAAACCTCACTTTACCCAGTTTACAGAAATAACAAGAGCTCTCTTATTGCTTTTATAGAATAGGATACACATGATAATAAATTGTGTGGTTATGGCCGTTATGGTTCACTTTCAAGAACAATAGCCACTACATGTGCCACAATATACATGTAAAATCCCATTGGAGTAAAGAAGACAAAAAGTAGGAGAATTTTAGTACCGAATGAAAGTACGACAGAATTTTTCAGTCAACAATCATTCGCACGTTCAGTGTTAAAAAAATCCTATATAGTTTTGTATCTCTCGAAGGAAGCTCTTCTATTTGTTTATATACGTTTCTACGTACGTGGCAAAACTTTCATAATTTTCTATAGCTATTATCTATATAATAGCTAGGACGGATCGAGTGCGTGATTTAGGAGGTAAATCAATCACATGCGTGATCTGTGGAGAAAAATCAATCTCAATGCTAACGTCCTATATGTGATCTTTGGTCTATCGTATGGATATTTCCTATGGGCTATATTTGGGGTATACATATGTATGTATAGAGATATGTGAAGAAGAAAAATAAGGTGAGCATCCCTAACCCCAGAATTAAGAGAAAACTTGAAAAATCCTTAAACTCTGAGAGTGATAAAGTTATAGGAGAAGACGAAGACGAGTCGTCCTCATCATCACTTGAAGATAATAAGGATTCACTTTCTCATGTATCTCCACTATTCCTCATAATATCATCTTTGAATTCTATAAGACATGAGGTTTCCTTCGTATTTAAGATTTAGGTTTCATTTTTCACAGAAGAAAAACCAACTTGACAAGTTTGCTAAAATATTGTCTCTGCTTTGTTATATTATACGGACACTGGGCTATCTCACACACTACGGCAATAATCCATGCATTAGTAATGGTGAATTTGAAGGTATAGGAAATGTACATGTATGTTTACATTGTACTTTTGTAGGATCCATGTTTTTCTGTGTATATCCATGTGTATATGTATATGTGGAGATACAAGGGCGAGCTGTGTAGAGATTTTTAGGGAAATAATTTCAATAAAATTTTATACCATATCCTTTTTGCTTCGTCTATTTTATGGAAGATGAGGTGGTTAATGACCCTCGTGGAAAATGTTTTGTCAATTTTTGAAATGTTTTGGCTCCTCTGCTGTCAAGCCCTTCAAGAATAAGAAAATCTTTGAGGAAGAAAAGTTTTTCTACTTTTTTCTATAATCTTTGTTTATATTACAATAAAAAATTCGGAAAGTAAATCAAAGATTTTCGTTTCAACAGACTTTTGATATGTTGACATTATTTTTATGTTGTGGGTGGACATGTGTAGTGGTTGAGCAAGTTTGTGTGTAGGGGAAATAACATGGAATGGTAATATATTTGGCTGTGACATTAATAGAATGATAGGAAGGCATAGAGGTTTGTTTGAGGAATAATAATAATAATAATTAATTTATGATTTCTCTACTCATCCTATGAAAAGAAAATGAATAGTTTTGATAGAGAATAAAATGGTAATTAGCAAATAGGAAATACATTTCTACTTTGAGTAATGTTTCGGCGGAAAAAATAATTATATAGGAAGGGTTTTTAGTTTGAGCATTGAGGAAGAATTTATACTTTTATTAAGGAATGTATACTTTTTTTATTTGTATTTATTGCAGTATTAGCTTTTCTAAATGTCATGAGGATTATGCTAAGAGAATATTTATGGGCTTGAGGGAAAATATAGGATGAGTCTTGGAAAATGGTCAGGTTTGTAGGAGGATTTTGCGTCTTTGTATTTAGGATTTAATATTCCTGTGAATTGCAAATATTTGGGCGGTTTTTATCAACTGCCTATCATATTTATTATGAGAAAAATTTTTTTGTCATTTTTTTAGTATTATTTTTTGGAACATTCAATCTATACCCCCCGTATCCTGAATCATATATCATGTATTTGACACACAAGAATGTTTTGATTTAACATTGGATTGGGAAAATATAAGGATAGTAATTGAAAGGGAATTAAATGTGATAATTTTATTCAAAATGTTTCTATCGACAAGTTTTTGCCCATTCCCGATTCTACTCTATGTAATGTATTTAATAGGGAAAAATTGAAGATGCCCATACTATTTTTGTAGGGGGATGGAAAAAACTGAGAGAGAAATAATTTATTCATTTATTCATATATTTATATAGTTATATGTGTAATATCAACTGATGTAATGATTTCTATTCCCTTCACAACACATAATTATTATATTTGAAATGTACAATGGTGAAAAAAAGGAAGATGAGACTCTCAAAGAATTTGCCGGAGGATTGCCATGTCTTTTTATGGCCAAAGTTTTTCTACCCAACACCCAACCAATAATAGTCCCTTGGAGGTTTTAAATTTAACCTTTTGAGAATTTTCGCGAATAATTTTTTTTTCTTGCTACAAAAACTGAAGTTCACTTATAGGGGAATTCAAGGACAAAATAATTTTTTTTCCAACACACATGTTCTTCATATATGTAAAGCTAATTTTTTTTCTAGGGAATATATATTTTGCACGAAATTTTTCAAATTTAGTCATGGTTTCAAACCCCTCATCATCATTATACAATTTACCATCATGTCAAATCTCATGCCTACGGAAGTACTAGTCTTTGGAATAGATAACGCCTTGGAGGGAATAATTAGCACGAGATCGAGGGTTTTGTATAAATTAATTTTGTTTTGTTTTTTTGCCATTATTATTATAAACTTGAATTTTTTGGTTCGCCCTGTTTCATGAACTTCATTAAAAATTAGCTTTTCATGGGGATTTCACGCTTGGTAAATTTTTCACAATTTGTTCTCTTCCTTTTTTAACCATTCATTTAGAAGTAGTAGTTCCAAATTTGTCCTTAAATGATTTAATGTTGACGTAATACATAGCAAATCTTAACTTTGATTTCACATTGATTCCTTAATAATAATTATTATAGGACATTTCCCATGCATTCTATATGGACAAATATTTCAAGGGAAAACATTCTTTAGAAATGTTAGTATAAAAATAAGGAAGGATTTTTGAAGGGTTAAATAAAAAACTATTCAAGCGGGGAAATATAACGAGAGAGACAATAAAACAAATTTTTATGTATACACAAATCTGTACTATTATGTACGGACATTATATTAGCCTTGTTAGAAATCCATCTTAAAAATAGATTTTCATGTATAGAGTTTTTACATTTAGTAGTAGTAAAAGAAAATCTCACGTAAGTATTGACTCACGTTCTTTGTACTAGCATTACAGGACAGGGAAAAGTATGACCGGCTTTAAGCTTGTTTATGTCGTCCTTGCACGATTCACCATTACATTCATAGAAATATACATGGATTTTTTTACATGTACATTTATGAAAGGGTAGAAAAAAGCTATTGTATTTGTATATATGATTATTTGTAAACATATTCTTGTGTTGTTGGTAATGATTAAAGTGCGTGAGTTTTCGACACGAGGATCAATTTACAATGTTAAATTAGTACGGGGAGGATATTATATTAGAGGGGAAAAAACGTGGTTTTATATGAAGAAGAAAAAATTCATAGGATTCTTTTCCTTATAATGCAAGTAAAAAATTTGATTACAATATCATGATACGGACCACCACCAGGTTCAAATAAATTAAAAAAGGAGCATCTTCTCGTGGTTTTTCTGTGGTGAATAAAAAAATTATTTTTTTCAAACAATTATTATATGAAGAAAAAATATGCTTAGAAAATTATATAGCATTGTATTAGAAAATTGTTTCTATGTGAAATTAACGTAGATATAGACAGGCTAGTTCAAAGCATATGGAGGAGATTTAGCTGAGGGGAGATGGAAATTAGGGATGGTTTTCAATGGAACGCTGCGGATATGACAAAGTGTTGTGTGTACACATTTAAATCATGGGACGAATTATCTTTTTTCATTCACTTTTCAGTGTCATTCACTGATTTTTGAGGACAAGTTTATTTATTTTTTCATTATGTTCATATAGTTAACGTTGTGGTGCTTTGAGGCTTAATTCCTTATTGGTTTCCGGTTCAAAGAGTAATTTCCTTTAGATTTTCAATTACTTTAGTCCTTTGTAAAGATAATTTAAGAAATATTTCGTAATTATTTTGATTCATTTCTACATAATAATTGCGAGTATTGAATTGTTTCAATTATTAGCAATTTTTTTCATTCAATTAGCTCATGCTTTTTTTTATCTATGAAGGAAAACGTAGGTTAACTATAACTATATATTTTTTAAAGGATGTACATAGCTTGATTTAATTTAAGCTTGAGATTCATTCCACCTGCTCTTTTAAATGTAATTTCAACGGATTCATGTACAAAGGATTTGTAACTTTCATGTCATAGTTTGCTTGATTTTAATAATAATTGTGTTGAAAGTTTTTTGACCATCAAAAGTTTTAATTTTTTGCAAATTTCCGTAAGCCTTTAAACATAAATGCATTTTTCTTTGGATCTTTTTCTATGTAGCTAATTGTAGAACTTTCTTAATCCTTTATAAATTATTCAGTCCGTCCGTACTACTTAAAAATTTCCCTGTGGAATAAACTCCTCTAACTTAAAAGTCAAGAAAAATTAGAGGAAAATAGATTCTGGCAGTGAAATTCCAATGTACATGAAATTTACAAATATTTATGTACATTGTACATAAGATTCTTTGTCTGTGTAAAGTCATTTAAATACTAGAAAAAATGTGTAATTTATGGGATGAATACTGATCCAGGAATGTCACCCCCAGGGTAGAACATGGAAGTGTGAGTCAGAAGAATTAATTAAGGATGCAGATTTTTTGTAAAATTCAATTTTCATAGCATCCTCTCTTTGATTTATACGTCTTGTTTTTTCCCATACATATGTATACACATGTTTCTGTACTATATAGCTTTATAGCAAAATCCTTGCAATTTCCTTCAATTTTTTCTTCCTTAATAGATATTATGTAGGAGAAATATTCTGTATAGAAAAGTATAGCAGATTTTATTATTATTATAGACACTTATAATTTTCAACTGATATTATTAAATATGATTTGAATCCACAAAAATGAGTGATAAAATTAAATAGTTTTTTTAAGACCAATAATTATTATTATGTAAAAATCATTTGATATAAATCTCGTCCGCCGTTTGTATCTCACAATAATTACCTACCAAGTTATGCAATATAATTGCCTATACAAAATACAAAGCTTGAGTATTTTTGTACACTATGAAGTTACTGTCACTAAATTCATCAAGTTTTTAGCCCTATTTTGAAACATCTTTACATTACAAAGCTAAAGGTACTGTTAAAGCTGATACCATCATATAATTGGAGGGTTTGAGAGAGCTAAAAGAGAGGAAAAATCTTAAGTTTATAATTACTACTCATTAATTACCATTGAGCTTAGTTATAAATTCAAGTTCCTGTAGGTAAAATGCTCGTTGAAAGGGACCACGACGAGCGTGACGGTCGTGTTGATGGTGACCATGATTATCATAAATTAATGTAGTATATTTTGCCAAAAAAATCAGATTAATGATTCTTTCATCATCCTATAACCTTATTAATTTTTGATTCCCTTTTCCTTTTCCTAAAAACTATACATGACATTTTTTCAAGTATAAATTCTTGAATTCTTTTACTTATAATAATCGTAAATAAACCTGAATTAGAATTTTAATGTGACAGGCTAAAAAACCTAAAATCCCTTTTGCCACTTGAAGCTTTTTTTTGTGATTTACGCACGGAATTTTATTCTCTCTCCATGTAGGAAAATTCATTAGGAAATTATAAGGTGCGTGTAATAATTTGGGGGAAATCTTTCTTAATTCTTAACACAGGCTACTACATATTGCTTTTCCTACCCAATGATTTAAGCAGAGTATGATTTAAGTACAAGCTACATTTGCTTTTAATGCTCAAAAAACAAGGATTAACATAAGTAACAATTAAAGTCCATTTGCATAACAAAAGTTGAAGTATTTAAGTATCCTCGTTGAAGGAGCATTCCTACATGTAAAAAAAAGTGCATTTTCCTTCCTTCCTTCCTTCATTTAACTATACTCAATTATTATTCTTGAGTATAGTTGAAAGGAGAGTGAAAAGGAGAGAAAAAGCTTGTAGAAATTTAATAATAATAATAATAACAATATATGTATTTTTTTCATATTGTTTAAGTCAAGTATTATAGGATTTAATCGGAGATAATAATAATTATTGCAAAGTATGTATAAAATGTATGTATTCCTATAGGACAAAATCCTGTATATTTAGCTAAATTAATCCTATGGGAAAAGTTAAGGAATATTTGAAGACGTGTAAAAACCACTCGGTTGTTTTGTTTTCCTTTAGATTATACACACAGACATTTAGTAAGTACGAGAGCCTGAGCTAGGCTATTGGAAGGGGAAGGAAGAATCTGAGTAATGTTATTACACTCGAATAAGAAAGTTTTGTTGAATTTTCAAACGGATATCCTGTCCACTCCTGTACACTATAATGCTAATGCTTATGTATATCTACTTAACCTCACTTATTCTTATTGTTAGTTAATATGAGCGTTACACGTAAGTTTGTATGTATTTAACATACGATTTTAGCTATAACTTTAAAGGGACAGCTTTTTCATGTACATTTGGCTTTTTTAACAGGAGATTACTATAGTAACGTGGGTGAGTGTGTTATCACAATGAAATAAAAAAAGTGATCGTGTGACAGTATAAGTGGATAATGTTCTTTCAGTTGTCGTAGAAATGTAAGGGTGGCTGGTGACTTGAACCTGTACAAGTGATGTTGGTAGAGAAGGTATGGGGCTTTTGACCATCTGTACACACACACACACGTGATATGATGAGGAAATTATATAAAAAGGTTTCATGAAATTATATAAGTGAAAGAGAGTTAAATTGAAATGACTAAGAGCGTGATTATAAAAAAAGCCTCTTTTTTGACGTACATTCTCGTATAGTCATAATATTTAAATAATGACCATTATTTTTTTCCTATGTTTTTTTACTACTACCTACCTTCATTACAGAGATTAGGCGTAAGGAAGGAGCTTCTTATTGATGGAGATTGACTTTTACAGTAGAGATTCTTTGAAATGGTTACGTCAATTGAGTTCCTCATTTTTTTTACGTTTTAAGAGCTTTGTTTCTGTAGCTAAGGCTTAATTATTGTTAGCTGCTAAGCATAGTAGCATAGCATAGGAATTATATGGTAGTTATTTGGAGACTTGTGTAAAAAGAAATTTGATTTTTTGTAAAAATCCGCCATTGTAGAGATTCTTGAAAAAATTTAGGAATTTTCAAGGATTTTTATTTTCTATAAAGGTTGGATTTAATTTGTAATAAAGCTTATTACTTTGAAAGGAAAAACACGTGGATATTTTGTAGGTATTTAGTAGGATTTTTTCTGGTATTTCCGCTCCTGTTCTTTTAATTGGATGTACATGGTATTGGGAGATAATAAAAGCGTAGGTCCATTATGTAGAGTTATGGTATTTAGCTTTGGAGATTATTATATAGTGTAGTACCATAAAAATCTTGGGAATATGGAGAACAATTGAATTTTTAAAGTTGTAATAATTATTCTACAATAATAATAATATGATTTTATATGGAAAAATTCAAGGCTAGAAGTCAGTAAAGTTGAAAACATGTTGTCTACAAGTTTTGGTTTCTTTTACAAAAGGAATACCTATACCTATGACGCTATGGTTTGGGATTGATGTGAATTACTTGAAAAATAAATGATTTATGAGGTGGATTCTTGGAGGAGGCGAACTCTATATGAAAATATTCTTGAATTCTCTTTTACTTGTACGTGTTGAGGGTAATAGAGCAAATGTATAAGTTACGAGTCTAGGAGTGTGTTGCAATTTGCAATGTGTGTAGTTTATTATAGTAGAAGCTATATTGAGCCATACAAGAGTATACGTGTAATAATAATACAAAGAGACCAGAATGGAAGCTACAAGTATAGAGGAAAGCTTGCTTGGTCAGGGAATCTAATAATAATAAATTACAGTTTTATTAGATTTTTATTACAATTTCTCAAATTATTATTGTAACAACTACAGCTACGAGAAATAAGAAAAGTAGAATGAAACTAGAACTTTGGGTTCAAGTTTGTCCCACATATTACGCCCGTATCTATGTGTGTGTATTTTGATATAATATGTTACACATTGTTACACATAGAAGAGCATGCATTCTAAAAAATCCCTAACGTCACATCATGGATGCATATGTTTAATGTCCCAATGGTAATTTCATACTCCCAATTTTTTTTTTCATGACAGGATATTCAATGATTTATTTGTTCACAATAAATAATAAGTGCAAGGTTGATGGAATGAAAAACAGAGAATGGAGGTAATAAACGGGAGCATAATGTATTTTCTTCAATATACACACCTGTGTGTGTGTGTGTGTATGTTTTCTATGGAATTATTAACGTAATTTACAATTAAGTAGCTTGAAAGAAGCGGAGTAGTAGTGAGTTGAATAGAGAAATCTCTAGTAATTTCAAATATCATATGGTACAGCTATAGCATATTGCCCTAGCTATACATATGTGCATATGATGATTATGAATTTGAACGTGTAAGGATTTTTGGGGTGAATATTGTTGAGAATAATAATAACAATGATTATTGTTACAATGTTTACAATGTTCTCAACTCACTTCATCCTTTCCATGTGAAATTAGGTTCAAAACCTCACCCATCCCAGAACATTCCAATTGTCTCACTCTGCTCTCTATGCTAGGAAGGAAAATGCTCAGAATATTAATTTTCAATTTCTATACTTTATATATACTAAGGGATTCTATAATAATAATAAAAAAAGAGATTAAATTCTAATTAAAAAATACTTTACTCGAGTCAGGGTCAAAATAAATGAGGGATTTTTATTAAACTCAACCCTCTCTACCCTTATTTTCCATGCGAAAATATTTTTCCTCCTTGTGTAGCCGCAGCATATGTTTAATTATTTAATATGTAGAGTAGAGAATCAAGTACATAGAAACTCAATCTCTTGATTATTGATGAAAAATTCAAGTATTTCAATTGGTGCTTATAATTTTCAATCCCTCTAGGGTAATATCCAGTTGTTAAGGTGATTGGGTCTTTTAGAATCTACTCTAATTTTTTCCTGCATTTCCTCAGAATTTTTTTGTATTAGGAGCAGGAGCTAAACTTTCTGATGCAAGGCAGAGCATGGGACGGTGTAGACTAGCCCTACAGTTAGTATCAGTTATGTTGCAACACCCTAGGATTTTTTCCTGATTTTTCTCTCTCTCTCTCTCTTTCTCTGTCTCTCTCTCAACACACACCATGTCTCATAACGATCAGTCTAATGGGATGTAATTGTAACACAATATGTAATTTCCTTGCTGTATTTAATTTCAATGAATTTACTAATCCATACAAGAAGCCATTATAGAGAGTACATTTTCAATATTTCTTACTTAGACGCGTGGACCTACATACACCGGTGTATCTTACATGGAAACAAGTGCAGTTTTTTTTACCTTAAACAAAAGTTGAAGTACAGGTGGACATGATTGGAAGGAGAGGGAAAAAATTGGCAAATTTACACGAAATGCGCATGATGATGTGAAATAATGCTCAATAGTTCTACAGGTATATGTTTAGTAGTAGTAAGTAAAGGGATATTATTATAATTATATGGGGGAGCGTTGCTGTTGCTATAAGGACTATGCGTGCCGATATTTGTTACAGATATCTATGCACTGTCAATAATTCCTTGTTTTATTGTGATCAGGTATGTATCTAGGGGGAAGGCGTCAAATTATTTATTTATTCCTTCTCACAGGTTCTTCTTGTATCTGATAACGTTTCTACTAGTTGTATGCTATGAATGAGGAGCAGCAACTATCTTGACGATTTAAGTTGAATAAAAATTATTGACATTACAAAAGCAAGTTACTAGATTGACTTGAGTGTGTATAACAAATACGTATGTATGGAGCCCTACAACGTATGTAGAGTTAGTTTGGATGAAGAGGTAGACTTGAAGAAGGGAAATATATGTAGGTAAAAATGTCTCTCGCACATTATGTGCAAAAGACATTAGGATTTTTATATAGGATGCTTTTGCTTAGAGTTTATATGAACCAGTAAAAAATTAAGATCCATGAGTGAGACTGTGTGTTATAGTAAGTAATAATTATTTGTGTAGGTAAAAAGTGTCTGTGTTCCAATACACGCAACGTACATATGCATTTTGGAGATTTATACAAGTAAATGAGCAAGTGTGTAAAATTGTGTATGTATTTAAAACTGGCTATTATTTGAATTGGGCGTTGTCCCTTGTATGCCTGGCTACTTACATGGAAGGTGTGATATTTTTCATACATGCTTATGCTTATACGATTGCCTTGGCTATCTTTTTCATTCTAACTTGTACAAGAACACATAGGGATGAGCGTATTACAATGACCATTGAAATAAAAAATATTTTGGGAAGTTTAACTCCCCCCAGTAGTGCTAAAGACGCTAAAGTCTATAGAATATTTTCCACAAATTTAATGATTTTTAAAGCTTAAAAATATTTCTATGGAATTCTTAGAATGTCCACAACTAATTTCCCGCTGTTGTGGATTTACTACTACTTTGTGTACAACTGTTCTTGTGTTGTACGTAGAGAAATTGGGCCTTGAAAAAATCCTATTAAATCGTCCAAATATTATTATCATTTGATTACAGAAATTTTTCTCAGGTTTCGGTAGCAAAATATTTCGTAAGACTCTCACGAGAGCACCTCCTCTCTAATGTAATATACTATAGTTGGAGCCGTTGGAGGATTACGATATAGATAGAATTGAAAATTTATGCGTGTAATAAGTTTCAACGTACGACTCACTCACTCACTTCCATTAAAAAAAAGTTTTCTTGTTGACCATTTGTTATTTTTAGGGTTACATGCTTTAAAAGGCGCAGCAGCATGTCTGGTGTGAATTCCCACTTATAATAATAATAATAATAATAATAATAATAATATGCTGTAAGAATAAGATAATAATCTTGGAAAAAAATCTTGCTTAAAATTGGGCTAGGGATTTTATGGTGATTAAAGTACATATAAACACTACAGGGCACATACTGTCAACTGTCAATTGAGCTAATGGTGGAAAAAAGTTGGATTTAGTAAATGTAGGTGTAGTGGCATAAGGTGGGGGAGATATATTACTATAGAAAAATGTATTTTACTATCTCAACCTTTCAAAATATTAGGTTCAACGATTTTTCCTAAGGTCCTACATTATATGTTGTTGTCTCTTGACAAAATACCCACGGTATATTACAATCCCTGTATGTACATCCCAATTGCTTCTGGCTATATGTGTACTTGGGAGAATTGAAGTTATTGTTGTGATTAAATACC
>JAQFXU010001474.1:0-28751 GCA_034693705.1 Spatulosminthurus flaviceps | reverse complement strand
TGTTAGGCTGTCCCATGTACACAGAACACTTCAACTAGAGTGTTTGGAACATATTTCTATTGATATTATTTGCAAAACGATTTAAGTTACAACAAGATTTTAGAACCATCCGTAAGTGCGGATGGGATCGTCGCTTTCAGTACAATTTTTTTGGTGGTAAAAAAGTAATTTATTTTTTAGAAGAAATGAAGACAAAACGCAAATAGGAACGACATCGAATTACTTAGATTAAAGGGTAAAACCAAGCTTTATTCCAAATTTTCAAGCCGGTATTAAAACGTGAACTTCTAGCTTTTGAACCGGAACGGCCTTCAGATTTCTATTTCACGCAATGCTGCCACAAAGGAAAAGTGGTACTAAATGATATTCGAGAACCCCCTCAGTACTTGAAAGACCTTTACCAATTAAACACCTCGGAGGCCGGAGGGCAAAAATTTCCGAAGGAATTTACGAAAGTTTAATAATGCTTTTACCATGGCAAGTTTTGGTGCAAAGGTAGACCGCCTTCCGACAGTTGGACCATACTGCTTTAGAACTCAGGGTTCAGTGTATCACCGTACATCTCATCCACATCCATCAAATAACGATGTTCCAAAATATGCACAATTGTACATTCTGGATGACTCCGACGCCCTTGAGCATCGATTGCAAGACCATGCGAATCAACAGTGCCAACGCACAATAATGGAAGAGATAGGCCGTCTTCTGGCTGAACATCCATATATGTTCATGCTTACAAAACCATGCGGGAACTTGAACTCAAAGAACAAGAAGGGCGACAACCTAACCAAGTTATTATTGATTTCGTTCAGGACAGAAATACGGATCGACGGAGATATAATAGGCCAATGACAAACGAATTTGCTATTGCCTTCCAGGCCGATGAAAACTGTTACCACCCAAAAATAGAGATATGCGGATATACCCCCGAAGAGTTCCCCTACTACAAATATCCCAGAAGAGTCCATTAGTCGATCCTTTCGTGTATCCATTATTTTTTTTCTTGGACAACTAGGATGGGATACTAACATACCTCTCATGACTGAGCAAATCCGTAATAGGCGGGAAAGGTTGACGCAACTTCAATATTACAGCTACATGGTTACTGTTCGTGATCAATTTTTACCTATCCATTATGGGGGTAAACTTTTGCAACAATTTTTGATAGAAGCTTACGCAAGAACCGAAGGAACTGCATTGTATTGTATCACATCAAACTGAACTAATGGCTGAAAGATATCTTGGACTGCGGGACCATATTGCCAATATAACTAACGAAAACAATGCTATAGCAGGAAGATTGGTAATTCTTCCCTCATTATTTCCTGGAGGACCGAGGTATATGCATCAAAACTATCAAGATGCTATTGCTGTCGATGCAGCCACAGGAAGGCCTGATTTTTTTTATAACAATGACTGCCAACCACAGGTACCGGGAAATTGTTTAAAGTTTGTATCCTGGACAAACAGCATCAGATTTTCCCGATATTGTGGCTAGAGTTTTCAAAATTAAAATCGACTCCCTTAAAAAGCTTCCGAAAGAGGGTTTCTTTGTATCAAAGGAAGCTATGCTTGATGTTGTTGAGTTCCAAAAATGGGGACTACCTCATATGCATTGCTTGGTAACAAACAAGTCATCTACAAAGGTTCGAACGGCAGATGAGATTGACACATTTGTTTCCCCAGAGTTGCCAAGTCCCGTATCCCTCCCTAGACTTTACGCAGTGGTAAAAAGTTAATGATTCATACACCTTGTGGAATTGAAAATACAAATCCTTTTGCACCGTGTCTTGAAAATGGAATGTGTACCAAAAGATTTCCCAAAGAATTTTCAGAAAGTACTCTCCAAAAGGTGGATGGCTATTCATTATATCGAAGAAGAAACAACGACATAATTTTCCTTATGAAGAAAAAAACTGGATGGGAGAGGATGTCCAACTACCGCCTCAATTTATTGCACATACAAGTTTAGTCGACATTATTTTTGCCGATATTGAAAATTTAACTTTGGAAAACTTAGCTTCGCGGGTAATTCTCTGTCGTCTTAATGAGAATACAATAGTCAATAATCAAATCGTTGAGCGATTGCCCCAAGAAGCTACTGAATATTTAAGCGCTGACAGTGTCGACACAGATGAGCCAAGAGAATCCGTAATGTATACGACAGAATATATAAATTCATTCACACCACCCGGAACACCACCACATCGATTAATCTTGAAGATAAGGACGATAATAATGCTATTGCGCAATCTTTCTGCTGAACAAGGTTTGGTAAATGGCACACGGCTGATTGTGACGGGGCTGCTCGAACACGTATTTATTGCTAAGGGTCCGTGGCAGGAAAGGTAGTATTTATGCCTCGCATTGTGCTACGACCAAGTTCCTACACCGAGTTGCCTTTTGTTCTGAGACGGCGCCAATTTTCTGTAAGAATTACTTTCGCCATGTCCATTAATCGGTTTACCTGGACATGTACTATAAAGGCCCACGTTCAAATCCAACTCAATAACGGCCTATTGGCTATAGCGGCCATAAAATGCAGTCTCTTGCGATGCCGTTATACAGAGGTTTTACTGTATTCAACGTGATAATAACGTTGCCAAATGCACACAACCAAATAATTTAGTCAAAATTTTTGAAGTTTATACCAATCGATTCTACGTAACGCTTGCATCCATAAAAACAACTTTATTTGAATAAAGAAAACCAATTCCCGTTCGACGAACGGGTCGCCTCACTTGTCTACTAAATAAATGCCTATGCGCCCAAACACTATTCTACATAAACTCCTTGCTGTCTCCCCTCTATAGATATACTCCACAAACTCGCGTGCAAGGCGGAAATGTTCCGGGCAATGTTTCTATTATTTTTCTTTCGAAATCTCGCTCATTCACTCAGTTCGCCCAGGCCGAAACCGTGTATGCCTCAGATATTTAATATTCTTCTTTCTTATTCTAATCGTTGGACAAAGGTGAGAGTAACCTGAAAACAATAATACTACATAAATTATTTAATTTTTCCAGCTACATTCCCCATAGTAGCCTGAATTATACTCACTCAGTCCTTCCATCCTACCGCGAGTAAATGAGCAAAGGAAATAGGAGAGATCAGAGGTCAGGCTCTGGTTGCTGCAAGCAAGAGAGGAGCTATACGGAATAGGGATGTATCTCTCATCAACGCTTCAGTTGACGCAGGTTATCATGAGAGGTTATCATTTCCTCTCATCCCTTTCATCCTATTATCAAGTCATTTCATGCAGCAGATCTGACTGAGAATTTCTTGGTGATCAAATCCCTGCTCCTCTTTCCAGCCATTACCATTTCTGGAGCACTCATCTAGTCCTTTCTATAAGGTTCAAACTTATTCTATCCAGTTTCAATTATATTATGCATTTTTCTGTCAGCTTCAAAATCATGCAAATGTCCAGCTCTATATGTTTTCAGCTACTAGTCAGTGGTACAGATTCACTGCGGATTAACATGATTTTTTAGATTTCCCAAAGAATTTAGAATAGCATTAGAAAGCAGAATTCCATATGCTGCCTAGTACGATAATGCTAATAATTCCGTGCGTAGACGGAAAATATGGGAGGAAATATGATACTGTTGTTTTCATCAGTTTGACCAGCTTCTTACCTTATCAGTTGGAAAAGTAATAGCTAAATTATTTTGAACAATGATACACTAGTATGTATTCAACAGTGTAGATAGTTTTATTGGTTAAAGTATACAGAGTTCGGAGTTGCTAGTTGCTGTGGTTTTAAAGTTATTTCTTCATTTCTTTCCTACTTCCCTTCCGAGCATGTGACAACTAAACAAGTGGGACGTAGATTGGTCAAGACACTACTATAAAATATGAATTGGACTTTGCTCAACTGCTTTAATAAACTGGAAGAGAAATGAAGGCTTATTGTCAGTGATCATCTGCACCTCGTCTGGCATATGGGTCGCGGTTCTAATAAAATCTGATTACGTTATTACCAGCATAAAATGATCGAATGAAGGTTTAACAATAGTTGTTGCTATCAATATGAGCAATGTATCCCTTACCAAAGGATCAAGCTTCATGGAGTATATTGTTATGCTGTTAAGTCTTGAGACAACAAATAAGTAGGGATTGTCTACAAGAGAGGTCGAATTACAAGAGCCTTCTCATGTAAAACATATTGATGAAGTGTGCCTGACACTGAGATAAGACGAGTGTCAGGTTTCCGTAGTGAGTAGTGAAGTTTCGATTGAAATAGGAGAGGGCATTATTGATACATGTGGAGCAATGGTGAGAATGCGAGAGACCGGAAATGTTCCTTGCGTCCTTTCGGCTGATCGGTACTGCTGAGAGCAAGTGGGAAACAGAGACCAGAGAAGAAATGAGAAGTGGTGCGAGTGCCGGGTGATGAGGAAATGCTGGCCAGCGGGATGTAACTAATTTTTTGAAAGGTGCGTACATGCATACATTTGTATACGCGGTTTCCAAGTGGAAAGTGATGGGTGCAGGTAACTGTGGCCACGCACTGTTGGCAGGGACAGTGAGAATCGATGAAGCGAAGAGAGTTGATGAGAATAAAGAACAAGAAGAAGATGATGATGTGAGCCTTCTTGCTTGCTCTCTCATCTCGCCTCTCACGTGTCCATGGCAATGTGAGTATATGTCAGGTGCTATTGCAGAGGCCGGCGAGAGTGCAAGGAAGAGTGCAGAGTGCGAAGATAGGAATGCAGTTGGAAATAGAGAATGTGGGACTGGGAGGCAGGAGCTGAATGTGGCCAAACTGGATTGGAGGCGGTGAGCGGCCTCACATGAATGGAGAGCCGAGTGTGACAAGTGCCAATTAGGATGGAGCAGCAAGTCAATAAATGTCTCGCTGTCCATTTCTCTGGGATTTTATGAGTTTGCTCGTGTGGCGGACAGGACGGCGTCCTTCCCAATCTCCTTCCATCCACGCGACGACCGTCATCCTAACCCTCTCGAGCAACATGCAAAACCGCAGAGCAAATATTCACCTTACGTTCATTCTCATGTACGTTAATGTGCGGTTTACCAGATGAAAATCCTACTTTACTAATTATAAGAGTAAGAAAGATGCGACAAGAATGTTTGGAAGCAAACGGTTGGGCGAGTGATTGTGACTACATACACATAAGAACGAGACATGAAAACCTTGAAGGAGTTACAAGGGACTGAGTGGACGACGACGTGGATTACAGGTGATGATGACGACTGGGGCAAGTTAGAACGGGACGTGTGGCCATTGCTCCACGTGGATGTGTGTGTGAGTAATCTAAAGAAAATAGGCGACATCAAATGCGGACAAAAAGACACACACGAAAGATGGGAAGGAAGAAAAAGGTGGGAAGCTTCGGCGCCAGCCACTTTCACGCCGACCTCTTCAAGTCATGTTCAAGAACTGGGCCTCAATTTCCTCAAAGCATCTACCAAAGAGTGAACCATCCGCCAATCTCCATCTGCTCCTTTTAAGAATTTAAAAATGACAGAAGCTCATTGCCAATGCAGACACCCTCGTCATTCCAAGTCCATTTTGTCATCCGTGATGCATCATCTCTCACCAGAACCAACCAGCCATCACATTCCACACATGACCAAATCAATGTAGTCACATCTCTCGTACAAAATCCATTTTATTACTTACTAAATATTTATGTGAGACAGGATCTCAATGCAAACGTAAACAACCGTGAGTTATGTTACTCCAAGAGCAAGCGTAAACAGCAACAAACTCCTCCATTCCGATTAACTCATTCTGTTGAGCATTTCAGGTAGGCTTGGTGGAGCTTCTGCACAAAGTCATCATCAGTCTACACAACAGAATCAGAAATTACTTAAATGACTAATGAACTGTTATCATTTGTTGTTTTGAAAAAAGTGAATTAAATCTGAGCTACCTTGAGAAGGTAGGCGAAAGCCTGAATCATTTGTTCTTTATCAAGCATCCCTACTCTTGGCGGAAAATCATAGTTAGGATAGCTGGAGCTGGACGAACGGTGTAAATCCCCATATTGTTGCATATTCACACTGTCCCTCTGGGAAAGTTCTCGAAATGCGGCTTCACGTCGCTCCCTGTCTAAGATTTCTTGCTTCTTCCTTTGGAATTCTTCCCGTCGCTCATCCTCTCCATCCTCTCCGACGGAGGCAGCGAAATCCGACGTGGGTAGATGCAACAAACTTTGTTCAATCGACCATGACGGCTCCGTTAAAACACACTGTCTATGAAATTTAGCTGAGACATCGCACTGTTGTGATGACGTATCTCCAACCTCGCCATTCTTCATCCAGTCAGCAACAACGTCGTTCTTATTTTGAATGCCTAGAGTAGCTCTAAGCTCTTCACCTAGGATTTGCAGATTATTACTGGGAAACATATCAGGTCTTTCAGCATCACTTTTATCTGGATCCTCTGGAAACTGGAAAGAACACAAAAGAAACATTCGTAAGCCGTCTACTTACTTCGCTCTTACCATCATCGACTCTTTTGAACCTCAAATTTAACGTACATCAAAAACAGGCATCTCTATTTTACTTGAAAACAAGTTGGGGAAAGCCGTAGTTTCGTCTGAAGGATCACTCCATTCTCTGCAACCATTTCCAGCTACTTCTTCTCTTCTGATTTCCAATGGTCTTTCTTCCTTCCGGGTTGACAACACATTTTCCTATGAAAATTAACGACTGGTTAATTTCATGCCACTCAGAAAATCTATGACGAATTTCCATAGAATAATAGATCTATTGATTTTCTAGTTACTAACTGAAAGGATATTCCACTGAGCATGCGAGTAAAATCTACTTTAATGTGGTAAAGGTAACCGAGAATCAGAGTTGAAGAGCATCAGCCAGTATATTCTACTATACTGATTTCTAGGTGAAAGTAACAAACTTGGTATTCTCCTTCAATCTTAACTGTCTACCATTTCGGTAAGGGGAAGAACAACGACAGTAATTCCCCATCCTGAATAATTACGCGAATTTAATGACACATCATAAAGGATAAGAATACACAATGCACGGGAAAATTTGCACAGCGATGGGGGTTTGCATTGAGGGCTAAAAGTATTTATGCATGCATTGCTTCAGGCCTTCCGACCTATTTTACATAACCCAGCCATCAATAAGTCGGGCTGGTCAAGCAAAACCAAAAATTACTTGTCTACCCATGATTCAGTAGTCACCTCGTAATTGTCTTTAAACCAGCTATTGTGTAATCCTGTTTGTATTAACTCACACAAAACTAGCGCACACACCTACAAGGTCAGCTAGAGCATAAAATTTGAGCAAGATTAGCAACTTATGACCTTCAGGAAATTGAAGACAGGTAATGGAAGTGACCTTGTGAATAAATACGGAAGAATCCGCAAAATCACTATTTCAACCGCTCGCATACCAATGACATCATGGCTGAACTTATCTGATCCATAAAAGGAGTGTTTCAAAAATACTGTGATCCCTACGACGCAATCTACTCATCTGTTTCAAAAATCGTCTTCTAATAAGCGTGTCGAGTACGGGTGCAATGTGGAAATCAGAATGTAGGAAACAATCTGTGAACATTATAAACGATGTCCCGTTCTAATTCGTTCCATTTCTCTGACGTTCCCGTACGGTTAATCATTTTAAAAAATCATTCCATCAAGTACACTAGTTTCTTTCGCGTGCAAAATATTACTGCCGAATATTAACTCATTTAGTTGACGCTGACATCGACTGCCCCCAACTCCTACTTGTCTATCTTGAAAGGTCAACCCTTTATTTTCATATGATGCCTATAGAGTAACATGGGGCAAAAATGGCCTGTGGGGCAAAATTTGCCATAAACGGGTCAAAAATGGCCACGGGGAAAAATTTGGGCCAATCACGTGCCTGCTTTCACCCCACTTGCCAAATTTTGTGACAATTTTTGCCCCACTGGCTATTTTTGCCCCAGGTTACTCTATGACAAGTATGCGAGGAAAATTGCCTGATTCGGATGTGGATTCAGCAACATGTCCAAAATGACGTTTGAAGCCGCACTTGGTAGAGAGGCACTTGGGACCGGATCCGAGTCGTTGTCTGCTGAACTGTCCCTATCAACCCGCGGATCAGATGTTCCCAGAGCTGCATTCACGTCTTTGGCAATCTGAATACACTCCGTTTCATTGTAAAACCAAAGGCAGCGAATAACTGCGAAGGAAAGAAGTCATTAGCAAACGGAGACATGCAAGGCAGACGCTTTAACGCATAAAAGCGTTGGAAATGATTTCCGATCACCTTGTTGATTGTTCATGAGAATATGTGGCATGGCAACTTGAACTTCGATATCTGGTGTTAGCAGTTGCATAAAATTATTCAAGCTATTCCGGTTGAGGATAAAAAGACCATTTGTAGGTGCCTGAGACCTGCAAACAAATTATTAGAATTATTCGGTGATAAATTTATTCGGAGTCATGGTGGGTAGTTTTTCTGATATAAGTTCCAGTAGGCTACACAAAACGGAGAACGGAGAGAAAATCAAAAAGCGGTTTGGTTCGGAGATGAAGTGAACATATCAGTCGTAGCTGAGGGATAATTGGCCGCAGAATTGGAGATCCGTAAGTCCCGATAGACATAGATGCACCCCGTCCTTGGTAAAGATTTTTTATACAGTCCGGTGAATATGTCTTTGGTATTCAATTAAATAGGGCAAACGTATAATGACTTGAAATTTGAAAAGTGATGGTTCTGTATCCAGTTCGGATCTACACTGATTATCGTTCTAGTTCGCGTTGCGTTCAAATAAAAACCCACCGTCTATTTGATTTCGGAAATCGTGAGTTTAGTAAGGATATCTATACAAGTCTAGCGAAAGTGAATCCTTTCAAATTCAGTTCAAAATTTGAGGGTGAAATAATTAGTTCGATGCAAAGTCATTCTCTAAAAATTGTTTGAACCTAATTAAACTGAAACTGAACTAGCTTTATGCAGAAAATAAATTACACAACTATCATAACCCTCACAAATAAACATGTCATTTCATTACCTTCTCCCTCACATTACCACCTGTCCATGTACAGTTATAGATCGCAGTATATTTTAACAAAAACACAATACACAATGTGAATTTATGTACCTAATAACGCACACTGTACGGGCTCTCAAAGAAATCAATCTTTTCATTATACGCTAAACTTTTGGCACTTGCTGTGACCATTAGAATTCTGGCTTCAAAGAAAAATATGCTGGGAATGGGAGATTCTCCCACAGGTGACCAACCATAATCGACCTGACATTTGAGAAAATAAAAATCTGCTCTAGCAACCAAAATCAGTTAATATTAAAAATTTGCTTAATTCCGCTGTAACCGGTTTCGTTTCTTCGTCAGACTATATCCGATCCGAATACGCTGTCCTTTTTCCTTACTGATTTAGGAATAAATCCATAAATCAAATGGCTGGGATAAAATCTCTTACTCAGTTTGTCTGTAATAGTTGTAGTTACGAAAAACCCAAGAAGGCAACACTACATTTCTTGAGCTACAGTGGCTCCGGAGGGTGGGTATTTGAAGGCTATGTGGTTTTACCCTCTGCTTCAGAACCAAATATATGGTCTGTCTTAGGCAAGAAACAATTTTTAAAAATGATTTTTTCCAATAAAACGCACTGAAAATTTAAGACTTTCTCCTTGATGTCAGGTTGATCAAATGATATACCCCTCCGATGATTCCAACTCGCATGTCAGATGACACTCACAACTAGTGGACACTCTCAGCCTCAGCTGCTTATAACGTAATTTAGTTATCTATGCTTATTAGTAACGCTTTAAAATATAGAAAGACCGGATTATCAAATTAAAACTTTATGAGTGGTTAATGAAATCAAGAATCACAGATTTTTACCGCTGAAAAATTTTTACAGCCATGGCTCAGTGATAAGTGTTTGGGGTCGTTCAAAAAATGGCCCGGGGTATATATTTCAAAGATTTCTGTTAATTAGTCTAACGGTTATCAAGCTCGCTATTAAACTGTGGAGAAAAAGCCTCCTTAAGTACCCTAATGAACTCTTGTACAAAGACCAATGGCTATTGCTGTAATTTGTTCTTTGTTCTTGTTCTACCTGAAAACTGCTAAAAAACAGAACAATCTATATAGCTAAGTTCTTTCCGGATTGCTCTTGTTACTGTTCTCCTAGATTGCTCTTGTTCTGGCTTAACCCGGTATTGTGCTGCCACGGGATAGGATTTTGTAATGTAACTTGATGAGTTTGTTCTTCTTGAACTCGTTTTGTTCTACGCCGTCGTGCGATTTAGTTCTTGTTCTGTTTTGTTCTAAGTGATAAGTTTAGTTTTTGTTTTGATCTTCGAACAGAACTAAAAAAGAAAAAGAACAATCCAAATCCGAACTATATTGCAGCACTACCAGTAGTGGCAAACCGGGGGTCTCCCTAAATACAAAAATTGGGCTTCGCAGCTAAAGAAATTATACGACCCCATTTTTCTGAAGAACTCCTGAACGCCGAATATCCGACTAACCTGAGCAATGCCCTCCCGGAAATAATAGGGAAATTAAAACAACAGATGATAAAGGAGGACGTTAAGGCAATGCTCGACTCATCGTTTATCCCATTGCACAAAAACGTCAAGAAAAACGCACATGCAGAAAAATATCTATCGGAAGAATATTTTGTCGAATCACTTAACTCCCCGCACATTTACATCCGAGGGAAGAAAATCAACAGGGTAGACATATGTCAGTTCTGTCACCAAATGTGCTACAACTCTAGCTGGTACCACATTCTACTTTTCTGCCCACAATTTAAATGCATTCGCCCGGAAGCCCTACAAGAGAGTGACAGCGCTCTAGACTAACTCCTCCAACAATGCGACAGATCCCTTTACTTTGAATTATACCACTTTGTAAGCAAAATCTCACAATATTACTAATACACATTATATGCCACTGTATCAATATATTTAAACTTATTGAAGCGGCAAAAGCCCAAATCAATAAAGAATTTCTGCTACTGCCCTTGCAGTAGTATGTAGCTACATACAATACAATATTTCAAAGATTTCTGCCAATTTTCAGCGAAATCGGTCGAACCAATTGGGTGGTATCTATGTTCCTTTAAACCCGCACCTCTGAGAACAATCCCCTCTCCCAGGTGCATTCCCCGTAGGCTCAAACGTTTTGCTCGAATATGTTTTTTTTCGACCCTAAGTGCGCCTGGAATATTTTTTCGAAATCCGTAACCAGGTGGGACTTCGGCGGAGTTATTCTGGCATGACTCCTTAGTTATCAATTATCAACACAAATCAATAAAAAACTGTGCTACTCAGGATTAATACTTCATGCGATATACAGTTAACCACAGAGCATTGATTCTTCCGTAGCAAAAGATTCGGAGTTCATGCTTACGTAGCACCCACAGGCATAGGTAAGGAACTATGAAAGGCAGTGCACATTTCCATTCATCGTAAATCTGTCCGCCTGGGAAAGGCCCGCGCGGTACAGCAAATGATACTGTAGACTCCGACGGAAGATTTCTTTCTCAACTGACAAAACAAAAACATCGTCAACCAACAACTCTATCTATGTATCTTACTCAAAACTGACCATCGCTGCAAAAATGTTTTATAAAATCTCTTGCACTTTTCTTCATTACCCGTCATAATTACGTCAAAATTTTTGGACAAGTTTTCGAAATCCGAGATTTTGATTTCAACTCCATGAAGTTTGCTCCTCAAAAATATTTACAAATAAATTCTCGGATGCATGTAGCCAATTTAGAAACTACACCTTGCATCTGACCTCCCCCACAAAACTACATGAATGAAATTCGACCACTCTTAAGGAATGAAAGACATGGGTAGCCAGCCCTATCCCCAACCCTGATTGAAACCTCATTGCTCCTTCCACACACAAATGACGCAGGAAAGCAGAAGAACCAAACAACAGGATGACGTGAACTTAAATTTCAGCACTGCCCAAACAATTCGCACTCCAGAACTTCCATTCCATACTTGACACTTACCTCTCGTAAAGGAATAGACAACCGCTGATGCCCACACTTTCCTGAAATTTTCATTCAATTTTCAGTCAATTAACTTCAAACTAAAAAAAAGTCCACAAAATAATTAATCCAAGAATTCGTAGCAAATAGAATTACCCATTTCTTTGCTTGACAGTCGTATTCGTACAATGCGACCTGACTAGCGATTCTAATTATTCTTGAAAAGGATGGATCTTGTCTTTTGACAACTTCCGAATTCAAGCGTGCAGCTTCATCCTTTCGATTTTCTCCCTCTTTGGTACTCCTCCGATCTTTCGAACTACGTGAAGAATTCGAGCTTTTCATTCGGATGTTACACTGCCGACCTCGTATTGAGTAAGCACTAGTTGAGGCAACTGGCTGGAACCCTGCTTTACTTCCACTTCCTCGTCCGGTCGTGTTTGGCGCGCTAACTCTGTCGCTCATTTCTCAACTTTTTTATGATAATTTACATATATCCTCAGTGTCTGTAGAACTATAGAACTTCCTCTCCTTCTATTTTATACGGAATAATCTTTCCGACACTTCAAACTTCAACGCGTATAACTCAAATTTCAAAATAAAAGTGTAATGTGTAATAATAAATTATGGAGGGTCAATTTAGAATTTCCTCTTCCTCTAAATTTACTTTATAATTATATGTAGATGCACCACCTTGACAAGATAAGCGTCTTAGCCAGCCTTACTTCCAGTCTAGAGCCAGCGCAAAGTATTGACATATTGTGCATGTATAGATAATTTACAGCACCAGTCTGTATATGTTATGTTTTTGGCTAAATAAATATGTCACGGTTTTTACCCCCACACAATTAAATTCAATTAGGTGCAAATCACTGCTGTTCAATCTCAGGAGTAGAGTCGATCACCCAAGGGGAACACAAACAGATGCATCCCTGTTACAACTGGTATACTAAGTGGTACTGATACAAGTTAAAACGTTAGTAGGTAGATATAGCTATTGTCGTGCAGCACAGTTAGTACATAGCATGTCGTCAGTTCGACGACGATCACCTATATTACTAGAGACTATAGAGTAAATCACTACAGTATAAAAGGCCAACAAAGCTACCTTGCTGTCCTATCCACACTTCACGCACTTCACACCTCAATCTGTTGCTTTAAATGTTTCCGCGAAACTACTCAGTGCTGCATAAGCTAAGCGAGGATGTCTGCATTCGCCTCCCTCTTACCTTGCATAGACCGTGGTACACGGGCCTGCAAATACCTGTTCAAAAATAATGATAAAGATTTATTGTCATTCATTGCATACACAAAATTAACCGTATGCTTACAAGCATTACTTTAGAACCGTTACCCCCTTACCTATAAGTTTTACATTTTTAATGGATTGCTACTATAATAAGAATGCCCTTTTGCCATATCGCCCGCCTGGAAATCCATATTTGGATTTTTTTTAAATTCGGGCATTGTCGGATTTTTTCCTGAATTTAAAAAGGGTGTCATTTAAAGTAGCACCTATTTTACCCTATTTAGCACCAATTTTTCCCAAAATAGCACCTAAATGACTAAACCTGCCCAACTATTCTAAATCGGCACCAAAATGACTAAATCAGCGCCTAATTGACTACATCGGCACCTAATTGACTACATCGGCACCTAATTGACTACATCGGCACCTAATTGACTAAATCGGCACCAAATTGACTAAATCGGCATCTAATTGACTAAATCGGCACCTAATTGACTAAATCGGCACCAAATTGACTAAATCGGCACCAAATTGACTAAATCGGCATCTAATTGAATACATCGGCGCCTTATTGACTAAACCGGCATCTAATTGACTAAATCGGCACCTAATTGACTAAACCGGCATCTAATTGGCTACATCGGCACCTAATTGATTAAATCGGCACCTTATCAACTATATGTTGACAGATAATTTACTACACTTCTTTAAAAAGGAACGAAAAATAATCAAGAAACAATAACAACATCAAATTAATTATCACTTGTTCGTCCTTCTCTTGTGTTTCAGAGAAATCAGTTTGAAACCAAATATCTTGAGTAATAGCAACCGAACTTGCCCTAAACTAACTTTCAGTAATTGCCGATGAATGTAGCAAACACGTTGTAAAATTAAAAAATCACATATTGTGGCCATTATTTACAGGCGCTAAAACACGGGACCAAGAGCGAGGGGTACAAAGCCTTAATTTGTGCCCCCGGCCATTGAATTTTCAACCCAACATGTGTATATTCACGAATATTTGGATGAAAAATTTTGAGAAGTTTATTCTTTTTGGCAAAATTTAAAAAAAAACTTCGCACAAATGGGTTCTCTTGCCTAAATTTTGAGATTTTTAGTGATATTACAATAAGATTAACTTACAAAATTTAACACATTTTCATAAAAATTGAGTTAAAAAACGCCATTTTTTTTACTTTGACAATTTTCTGGAGGGCACAGATTACCCCTATGGAGTTTTAGTAGGTAGTACTGTGTCACCTGTACCACCAGTGGTTTAGTCACTGATTATTTAATTAACGCCGCTGGCTATTTTTTGTAATTATGTTAGTTTTTCACAAAAATCGTGTCCAATGAACATTAAAAAAATCCCATTTTATAATGTGACTGTCGCACTAATGATTCATAGTGTTGTCATAAGATATTTTTTGACGATCAAGCGAATAATTGCCGCAACTATAATATTGTTACCAACAATATAATTGCATTTCACATATTATTATTATTATTATTATAGGTTTATTGTCCTTCATTGCATACACAATTACAACGTCATTTGCATAACACATAAAACATCATTATGTCTTGGCAATAAACAAGTTACATTTGCTTAAGAAGTAATTGATAGGATAGGGATCATCCGCTGGAAGTTTCGGGCAGAACGTATTATTGACCATGAATAATATATTAGATGCCGAATAATTTATTTAACTTGTTAAAAACAGGTTTCCTAGTGCACCGATTTTGGTGTGGAATCCTGCTAAATGGCCTGATTTATTTTTTACTGTCTAGATGTCAAATTAGTTAATTAGATGCCAATTTAGTCAATTAGATGCCGAATATTATATTAGATGCTGATTTAGTCAATTAGATGCCGACATAGTCAATTAGGTGCCCGATAATATTTTAGATGCCGAATAATATATTAGATGCTAAATAATATAATTGGTGCTGATCAGGGAAAATTTGGGGGTGCGGAGAATTGGTGCCACTTGTAGTCAAATTGGTGCCGAAATAATTTGTTCCCTTTTTATATTGAGCCAGACAGCCAGAGACGTAGTTTGTTTGTCACACTTCTGATTTCCGAGCGTAGCTGTATCAGCCGAGCAAGGATCTCTATCAATGCCGAGTTCCTCTCCGTGAACCTATGCTGCACGCTTAAATAGTGTGGCAAAAGTTAAAAGTACGTCACATGTGTGTGCAAACCTGGAAAACTGGAAATGAATGTTCTTACAACTACGAATTAGTAGCCTTACTATTATATTGTCAACCTTCATAGATGGAGTAACGTTCTTCTATTATAATTTTACTAGAAAACGTATGGTTGTATACAACTTTTAATAAGTAATTTATATAAAAAGTAACCACGTATTATTTGCTATAGGTTCAGTCATTTTGCTGATCTACCATGACCAATAATCTTAATTATTAAACATCGCGTACATTCTAAAAATGGATTGCAGATAAAAACGCAAAATAATTAATGAAAAGCACCACCTGTGGGCCAAGCGAGGCCTTGGTGCAATACATTGACATGACCTCAGTACCTCACAACTATCTCGGAATTTTTTAAAGGTCCAATGGGACATGAAACAGTGAGAGTAATAGTCCTGAATTTCAGTCAGATTTAGATTTGAATCGAAAGTTACGGAGGAATTTGGTCATGGGGCCATGAGTATTTGAGCCATTGATTGCTTTGACGTTTCGAGGTTGGCATAACCCCCCCCCCCCGCTTAAGTGTTTTGCCTGCGGAAGCGGGGCTTACATTCTAGTTGTAGATAAAAGCAATTAATTGTTTTTACTTGAACACAAACAAGGCGGGATTTTGTATCTAACTTGTTTTGTTAGAGTTGGTAAGTATATAATTATTTCTATAAATTATTATGAACGATCGTTAAAACTGTGAGTATCTTCTCATCCGTTTCTATCACAACCTTTAGCAGTTTTTATTCCTGTTCAGGAAATAACGTTTTTCCAGGAAGATTGTTACTGAAAAAGTGTTAAAGTTGAAAGTAAAGAAGTTTCATTTTAATATGCTCGATGATCCCGAGAAGCTATATGAACTTACTTATAGTCTAACAGGATGTAGAACTCCATAAGCATTGCATTACACATGGGTACTGCTGTATACATACATGTCTTCAGCATTTACATTCATCAGGAATTTTATCATTCCTCCTGTCTGGATTGCTAAATGGCCAAAACTTCCTCAGAATCAAGATAACCAGCGATGTCAGAGGAAATGAAGATACAATGAGTTGGCTATTCTGCCTTTACAGTGTTCGACATCTATTCGATAAATCAGCTCACGCACCCACATATGTAAATATTTGAGGCTGGGGTAAGCTCATCGTCAGTAAGCCATTAGTGGTATATATGTGTACATAGATACATTAGCGAATTTGTAAAGGTAATTGTTGCTGTTGCTGTAAAAATTCTCTGTATCCTTTGAATTTCATCCTTCGCGTGACAAACTTCCTTGTTTAATTGTATATGACTTCCTAGATTCTTGAATGAAGAGCCTGTGTGGATTTTTTAGTCGCATATTAAAAGTGCAAACCTATGTATGTCGTGCTTGCCTTTATATTGCATTGCTGTCGGGTACCTCATATGTGAAGGCCTTAATACTAATAGCCGTGACAACTATCATACATATGTATATTAAGGTTGAATAATTTTGACACAGTTAAAGACAAAACTTGTTCTGTACTCTTCCAGCGACAAAAATTCTCAATTTCTCAATCAAATTACGTACTAATATCATTATTTACTTGTACCCTCGTAACCCTTACCCTTGTGAAGAGCAAGTTTGTACTTTGTTGAAAATAGTAAATTATTTTAGCTAAACCGAGATTGCTGCTGATGTCTACAAAATGTTTTGAAAATATTATGACGGCTTGTTTTCCTGGCTATTGTATTGTAATTTACTAAAGCAGGAAATTAGTACATGATAGCTTTGCAACACCAGTTGCTGGAACTTGCAGTCCAAAACATTTTATCGTGGTTGACTGGTTGTGATTCAAACTTCATACGTTTTTCCCATTTATAAATGAGTATGTAGCATGGAATATAGTAAAACTTTTATGTATTGATGTCACTTGCACTGCCATATTTCCCATTAAATCAAGTTCTATGCGTAAAAATTACGAAGAGGTTATTTTGCACACATGCTTGCAAACTGCGAAAAAAAGAAAGTGTGGCAATGGCAAAACCATGGGAGAATGTGTTGGTGCAGAGCAGTTCAAAGATTTTGCAATGGCCTCTCCCAGCCTACGGTTTTTGTAAAAATATGTTTCATCCACAAAAATTATTATTGCAAAAACAAAATCAATTTGTTTTTGGTGGTCACATCATTTATTTTTAACCCAAAATCCAACCTACAAGCCAATGTCACCGTACAAATTATTAATTCGTTCATTCTTCTCCTCACACCTCCATATTATGAAACAATGTAAGTAAGGTTATTCTTCGTCCTATCATTCACAAAGGTCCCTCACTTGTTAATCAAATACCAAAAATGGTCATAGCTTGAATATTATCTCATGACAAAAACAAAAAACTTGATTTTAAAAGGAAAGCCTCCATCACACTTGCCTATACGTACATGAGGTAAATTCAACTTATACATTTTCGCTAAAGTTGGAAAAGTCGTCTATCCGTCTGTGTCCAACTCTAGAAAGGTTATTGCTAAATGTTCAAGATCTCATTTACACACTTACAACGAATGTAAAATATTCCCTGCAATATACAGCGTAAACATTTTTATGAACTGCCCACCCACATTATTTACAAACATATAGCCAGCTCTCTCAAATCCTTGGCTACCTTAAGTGAAAAAAGATTATCAGTATTACTGTATTTTCATGGGAATTGTTCTCATTGTTCGAAAAAAATTGAAAAAAGCATCTTATACGAAATCTCGTGAGATAATCCTCCCATGGACTAGTAGAACTTCTTCCCAATATGACTTGATACATGTAAAGGGCAAATGTAAGATAGAACTGTCGAACTAATAACTTGTGATTGTGATTTCAAAGTAATTACGGTATTTTCTCTCTGGAAACAAACCAACCAAAGTCATATAGTCATGAGCACACTTCAGCTTGCATCAACTCATTCATATCAACTTCTAATGTTAAAGTGTTTACAGAGTTTAGATACTACTTTTACTTATATTGATGTTACCTTTAACCAACTAAACCTAACAATTAACCAAACACACACGTCAATGGTTTAAAACTCAATTTCAAGTAGTACTTACAAGTAAATTCTTACACATCATGTTGACCACATGCAATTCTCTCTCTCCCTCTCTTCAAATCATTTATCAATTACTTACCCACATTTGTTTTATTACTAACTCTGCATTGAAAAAACCCAACGATAAAAGTAGAGTACACGAAAACGCGAAACGTTTTCTCCGTCGAGTTCTCTGTTGTGTAAACATCAATAGAACAAAAATTTTAGAAGTTACAGCTCCTTTCTACTGATCATATGTTAAAGTTACGTAAAAAGTATAAAAAATCTCTCCATCAACAAAAGAGTATGCCTATATCCTCCTGTATACACGCACATTCCACTATACATGATGCTCTTGACACCATGTACAACTTATTATTTTATTATTAAAATCCAACCAACAGCAGTAAACAGCTAAGGAATAAAGGGTACTCAATCCTATCATACCATCAACAATACTCTGTATATATGTTACATTAAAAGTTAACCATCCGATTTCACTCGTATTTTCCCCACCCAAGTTTTTATGCCTCTTAACCCCTCTGTTGCCATACACAAAATTCTAGTTTTTACTCTAGACTCTAAACGTGTAACATACATACTAAGAAAATAGTACATATGTTAAGTCAAGCTATGCGTGAAAGGATTGTACCTGCGTGAGTCATGTGACATGACGGTGTTGGTAAATTTTGCAGACGGGAAGTGACGTAGTCAGTCTCAGGGCGGACCCATTTCAAACTTGGGAGTGAATATATACATATCGAGAAAAACAAAGGAGTGAACCTGAACGTGTGTGCATCTCTTGGGCATTGACATCGGAGAGAGGCTGACGATGAGAGAGTATGCGAGCTGAGCACAAGCAACGTTAGGGAGGAATTTGAACATTTGGTTTCTGAAGGGATAAAAAACGTTTGGATGTAAAATAGTGTGTCATGTGCATATGGTCTATTTGACTTGAGAGCAGACTGGTACTACATGGTGTGCATATAGAAGTTTGAGAGAATGGGACTTGAGAGTTGCCAGAATCCATGGAGGATGTGATAACGTCGCATGCGGACCATGCCAGCGGGGAACACTGTATACTGAGTGTATAAGGAGTCAGGGGTGAGTTTCTGAACTGTGTGGGTACAGTTGATGGTGGATGTGAGGACTGCTTTGGCAAAAACTGGCAACGACGAGGCCTAATCATCACTGAGCAGTTGCAGAGTGAAAGTTTCTTCTTCTCTCCCTGTGTTGTGAGTGTATAGTGTGTGTATAGAAGAGTGGCCACAGAGGCTCACAAAGTATAGTGAGTGGTGCCTTTTGGCTCAAGTTGGGCTACTACTGGTAAGCTCCTTGATATAGCACATATATACACAGAGAGTAAAAGAGAGAGAGGAGAGTAGAGTGTCGTCGTGTTTTTTCTCTGTTGAATGTGTGTATGTGGAATCCAACGAAAACAGGTTAGGGTTTCCTTATTGTTCATTTCCAACTTCTGCTCTCCATCGTAGGCCCAAGAAGACGAGATTTTGAGGGATAATTGGGAATTTTTCGGGATCTAACCATGGCCACGTCGGCACCCTCATCGCGGTCAGAGTTCATTGTCGGTGGTCGCTATCGACTGGTTCGTAAAATTGGATCAGGATCCTTTGGTGATATATATTTGGGCATCAATATTACCAATGGAGAGGTAAGTCAAAATGGACGCGTCCCCCATCCTCATATGATGCATTTTTGTGATTTCATGAATTGAAGATTGTTTGTGTGGATTAGAATTTTCTCAAAGTTTGAGAGGATATTTGGGTAGGAAATTGTAGGGAGGAGTGTGCAATTGAAGTTGGATGGATTGTTTATGATTGGGTGCTGTGTTGTTTTTTTCAGGAAGTTGCAGTAAAGTTAGAGAGTACCAAGGCCAGACATCCTCAGCTATTATATGAAAGTAAGCTGTACAAAATTTTGCAAGGAGGCGTTGGGATACCGCACATACGGTAAAATTTATGTTTCTTTGTCATTATTTTCTTTTTTGGAGAATTGAAAATTTGACAGGAGTTTTCCAGCTATTGTTTGTAACCTCCTTGTTGTGGTTTCTTTCTTGGGATCTTTGTTATCGTGGAGGTATGGAAAAGTAGGGAAGGAAGGGATCATTGTTTGGGGTTAGATTAACTAGAAGAGGAAATTTTTGAAAAGGTGATTCAAGGAGTGTAATTGTGAATTATGTTGTGTAGATGGTACGGACAAGAAAGAGACTACAATGTCTTGGTCATGGATCTTCTTGGCCCCTCACTCGAAGATTTGTTCAACTTCTGCTCTCGTAGATTCACAATCAAAACAGTTCTCATGCTCGCCGATCAGATGATTGGTCGTGTGGAGTACATTCATACCAAGAATTTCATCCATCGGGACATCAAGCCCGACAACTTTCTCATGGGCATTGGTCGGCATTGCAACAAAGTATGTTGGAGATAGACAGTGAAAGTTTCATACTGTGTGTAGAAGATTTCAATCTTTCACCTATTTTGTGTAAATCTATTGTCTTGTTACCCTTTGTAGCTGTATTTGATTGATTTCGGACTGGCGAAGAAATATCGCGACTCTCGCACTCGACACCACATTCCCTATCGCGAAGACAAAAACTTGACTGGAACAGCTCGATATGCCTCTATCAATGCTCACTTGGGAATTGAGCAGAGGTGAGTTGTAGCGAATATTTGAAAACCTTGTCTGGTTAATAACTGATCTAAGAGGATTCATTTACAATACGAAGGGTAAATAAGTGCTTTTTTCAATTTTCAGCCGTCGTGATGACATGGAGTCTCTCGGATACGTCTTAATGTATTTCAATCGCGGAAGTCTTCCATGGCAGGGCTTAAAAGCAGCTACAAAAAAGCAGAAGTATGAGAAAATCAGCGAAAAGAAAATGTCAACGCCAGTTGAGTTATTATGCAAAGTGAGTGCTGAGTTTTTACAGTTATAAGAAAATCTTACACAGCAATTGTAGAAACTCGTCATGCTTTCTCCAGTTTTAAAACTACATGGTAAATTAATTTTGGTTTCTTACAGGGATACCCAGCAGAATTTGCTATGTATTTAAATTACTGCCGTGGACTCCGATTCGAAGAAGTGCCGGACTACATGTATCTTCGACAGTTATTCCGGATTCTTTTCCGCACCCTGAATCATCAGTACGATTATACATTTGACTGGACAATGTTGAAGCAGAAAACTGCTGCGTCGATGGCAGCAACATCGCAGTCCCAGCAGCAAAACCCCCAGCAAGCCACAAGCGTACCGGGCAACATTACTGGTTTAGGTCAGTAATGTAGATTCCGAAGTCCTCTCCCCCGTTTCATTTGATATTTCTTAAAAAGTTTATACCTACCAACTACGTAACTACCTTACGAATCCCTCACTCCCATACCTTTTAGTGGACATCATCCAGTTTACTTGTACATACCTTGAGTAAGAAGCAAACAAAAAAATGTGTGTCTCATTTCGATTTTACATTCAATAAACTCTCAAATGATAAATTGACGTAAAAATTATCAGTTTTCTTCATTCATTCTGCTATAACATATTCAAAACATTTCTAACATTCCTTCTCAAATTAAATGTTGACACTTTCCTTTGTCACCCAAATTATAAACTATCTATTTTGTATTTCCATGGGAAGTATAACACCCTCTGAAGAATTAGCCTTTCCTACTGACTGATGACATACCACAGGTTGGTTGCGTTGGCCTGACACACTAGGAAAATTAAATTGATGTCAAGTGCAGCGCCCCTATTTATTGTATATAGTGGGACAAAATTTATACGTTAAATGTATAAAACAGATATCGGTTTCCTGGCAAATACTCTCACTCGTATGCAAATCATCAATTAAAACTAATTAAACTGAAGTAATTTGATCTGATAATTTATCTCACCAGATCATAGTTATAAGAGTAAGAACATTATAAGAATTGAGTATGCCTGATTATAAGTTTTTGTCGAATTGAAATGCAGCTTAAATACCTACACTTTGATTCAGTGTATGTAATTGTCATTGTCATTTGTTCATCACTCGCATTAATATATAACTTCTGGCGAAAACATGCTGCATTTCTCAAGTGCTTTCGGTGCACATTATGTCTATGGACAATAAAAATAACAAATAAATAACTACAGGTAAGTATGTAAGTACAGATTAATAGCTCACAGGTGCTTACAATTTTAATGATAGCATGTTAGTGCATGCATTCAATCACATATCACATGAAATTGAAATAATTTTGAAAAAATACTTTGTAGGAAACAACCTTGCTAATGTTCATTACAACAACCAACTTTATACATTATATATATGCCGTGTATGCCCAAACAATCGTGCATACTCCTGAAGTCCTTTTATACGACCTCCAGTTGAGATTTGAGGTATGGGCCAGCATAACTGAAGTCCTACTGAAGGGTTGCATTGACCAAGAAAAAAGTACTGTTTTTCAGTCAGTACTATTAAATCCAAGGGATTGCATATATGATTGAGGGTACTTAATGAGGGGAGCACTGATAAAATTATGCTCATGCTCCAGTTGACTTCACATTGTACTTACCTATTATCATTATTAGTAACATTGGTAACTGGTAAGTATATACACATGTGGTAATAAGTGAAAAAGTGCCACTACCAAGCATGGTCTATGTTAATGTGATATTTAATTAATGTTGAAATCGACTCAAACATTCAGAGATTTCGTAGGGAATGAAAGGGTTTTACTATATGTGGTTTTGTAGTAGGGTTAAAATAGGTGTGAAAAAAAGTTGATTGAAGTAACACGATGTTTGATTTGTGCACTGTGGCTCTCTGTGGAGTTTTTGCGTAGAATGTGATGATGTCTGCTTGACTTTGCCGCAGGTCGGAGTCGTCGTGCTGTCTTGCAGAATTGTGAGCTTTATATATAGGAATCCTATGTAGCCTAGCCAGTACACTGCGAAGGTAAATAAGTTCTTTAACGAAGAGTGTAGAATGATTCTCCTCACAGCCATCTTGAATAGTAAACCTTCTCGTTTTAGTCTGGTCGATGAGTGTGCATGGTGTTGCTGTGGTGTCCTCGCCCCATAGGAACTAGAAGTATTTGGGAGTCCGGCTCAGGAAGAGTTGTTTAGGACTCTTAGGACGTCGAGCAGAAAATAAAAAGAACTGCAGGGACTGTAAAATTAGGGCGAAATTTTTTCTAAGTAATAGTAATATTTGTACACACATTATGTACAATTAAAAGTAATTTTATGAGTTGTTTGGGTTCGTGATTGGCCTAAATTTGGTACTACCATAGTTAGACAAGTTGAGAAGTTGTAAGTGTTGTAAATGTGTGTGCGGGTGTCCATGAGAACACGAGCTGGATGAGATTCGTGCTGACTGTGTAATTGGACAGACTTGAGGCTCAGGGAGGCTCGGTCATCATCTTCATCATTACAAACGTCAGTTCGTCACATTTCGTATTTAAACCCGAAAAATCAGTTTTGATCGTTATCGGGTTTTTTGGACTGTGTGTGAACTGAAGACAGAACAATTGATTTTAATTTTTGCTTGCCAATGCTGTAAATTTTTGATCAGACAGATTTGAGTGAAATGGTTCCATTCCGAACCATTCATCTGTTACTATTTTCATAGCATGTAATATTTGGGAACTCATCCTTCTTTTTTCCTCTTCTCTCACATGTTTGATATACCTTTTTCTATTTATAACGTTCACCACCGGCATATTTACAGAGCATTGCACTCCTCCTAGAAGTCCCACTACAAATTCTAAAATAATATTTCTTTCGTATACTCTTGTACTACTACTGGTAGCAGATTCAGCCGTGTAATTTAATACTTTCATTTTGTCCCGAATTTTCCCAACAAGCGGCGATCTGGTTTTACTTTTTAATTTCTCGTCACTTCTTACTTCAAATATACACTTCCATTGTATATGTACATTTTATCAAATAATTATTGTTCGAGAGAGTGAGAATTATTAACTACGAAGTGTTATTTCCGGACCTGAATCCACTCTCTGCTGAAGTGGGTTTTTTTTAGTAAAACCGCAAGATTTTAACTCTTGTTCCAGCATCATCATTGTTATTATAGTTTTAATAAGAGGAAACAAACAAGAGCAACATTTTGCTTATTAGTGTGATATTTAAAGATAACAGAGATTTCTTGGGCAACGTTTTTCGTAACTGTGGTGTGGTACGACCCGAGTTAGTACTGTTAAAATTGCAATCGCGTAATAGCAAGTAATCCATTGTGGTGGTTCATTTTCGGGTATTGTTTTTAAATTGAGAAGAGGCGGTGAAAACGCTGTTTTGGTGCTACCGAATAATTACTTTAAGTACGATTATAATAAAGAAGCGCAGAAGTGACTTCCTGAATTAAAGAAACACTAGGATGACGGAGGATAGTGACAATTTTAAATTAAATGCATCATCTGAAAATCCTGCCATAGACGGGGGAGTCAAAATTAGTCCTAGTGGGACCGGAACCACAGGAGGACCTGATATTGGTGGACCCGTATGGACGGCTCCGCCTGTTGATGATTTTAATTATTTTTTCAATTCCGCGTTAAGTTTTCAGCAAAATGGATATTTCTTTCAGAATTTTGGACCTCCACCTAATATGAGTAAGTTTACTTTGACCTCTCAGTACTTTCACTTCATGTGCGTATTTACTCACCCTTGTTAGCATTGTTAATGTTAATGTGTTATTTTATTTATATAACCATGCTGTTTTACACCTTGTCGCTGTATCATAGCTTTGTAAGTCCGTCAAGCTTTGAGTACCTTAAATTACAAACAATGCAGACAGTCAATATGATAACTACTCGGAATTTTCATTGAAAGTCTGGTTGGACCTATATCATTTGCGAAGTCGAACTCATTACAGTCATGAGCCTAATAATGGCCTACGTAGCTAGAGGTTTGTGATAGCTTCGCTGTCCTATTTGAATATTTCCGATTAAGAGTTTCATTTGGATTAAAATGTTCTGTGGATACGCAAATCTTAGGCCTCGTGAACTACTAATGACTGCATTCATTAGATCTTTGATCCTTGAGTGGACTGCCAGTGCTGGCTACTTGTACTTGTGTTAATGTTGGAAGAATACTGGAACAGTCTTCTCACATTGAACAGTAAAGTGACTTCTTTGTGTCCCACCATTTGCAGTATACCCATGACTGAGTTTAATAATTTCAACTAAGTTAATCCCTGTCTTACCTGTACCTGCATATTTGAAAGGATTCAGTGATTCGTGATTTCTGAATTGATTCATTACCGAGTGCTCCTATCAGTCCTATCGCTTTGGCTTGAAAACAGTAAATAAGGGAAATTGTTGTTGATTTCGATTCCGTTTTAGTGAAATTTTTATACACGAGTGAATAACATTGTTACCATAAACGAGTTGAATAGTGCTACGTATAATGCATGCACCCTTCATACCCTATCCATCTGCTTTTAATCTTCCTTTCCGGAGTTCATTTGCTTCCGGGGTTAAGGAAGGGAAATGCTGGCCTCCGCCACCTCTCTTCGTGTTTCCACCACGTCTACCTCGGTCCCTGCCATATGAATACTCACAATATTTTTCTGCAGGTCTAACCCAAAACGGTCCATTTGGTCCCCGAAGGTCACCCTTCGGACCGCAGCAAAGTCCTCGCCATTCCGGAAACAACACTGCACCCGGAGTGGGAAGGTTTCCTCCTTTTGGGTTCCAACAGCAGAGGCAACAACTTCGACCTGGCATGAAAACTGGGAATGCTGTCTATGGGTAAATTATGTTTATTTCAGTAAGGTCTACCAATAATATGCTGCGATAATTATAAGTTAGACATTTAGGCATTTGTTGATTCATCATTCACTGTGCAACATATTCCTGAAATGAATCTACTAGCAATAACGATGGTCCAGCAAATTATATCTTCAAAATTCAAGCGTACATTTAACTACTAAAGTAATCCCTGAACATTTCGAAGCTAGGTTTTTCACGAGTTCTTAATTTATTTGTCGCTCATTTCGCTCATTTTCAAATCCAAGCTAGTTGTTATCTAAGATGGAAATGATAGTAATTTCAATGTATGTTTCAATATTGTATCTCCAGGCATAGCCCGACTGATAGCTGACGATAGCTATTGCACAATGTTGTCACAAGCACAAGTTACAGGTTTTTGTGGTAGATTAAAATCTCCGTGTAAAATTAGTATATCTTGACTATTTGGTTTTGAAATTCAAAATTACCGTGCTTTTATTTTAACGCAAATGAATTGAAATGAAGAGTGACAAACGCTCACTCGTAGTTTTTAAAGTTCACTAAAGATACTGGGTTGAGTTTCATTATGCGTCTGACAATGAGCATGTATCGATTCCTTTATACACATGGGCAGCTTCCTTTTTACCTGATATGCCTGTTTGAATAAGTCATTGAGCTGAACGTAGTTTTGTTCAAAATCTTTTGAGTTTAACGTCATTTAAGACATTGAACTCCAGTCCAGCTTTGAATATGTTTAAATGTTTCAGGTATTATTAATGATGTGTACTTTTTGTAACTATTTATATAACTATATCTACTGGCGAAAATCTTGCGGTAACTTCGAACTTTTTGATGATAATGAATTGTTTTGGAGATTAAAGCTGGTTGGACTGTACAGTTACTGAGCTACTAATTATTTCGTATATCGTAGTCCTAAATTGAAGATATGTTAACAAACTAAATACAAAGTTGTAATGATTCCATTATGTAAACGTATCATGTATGTTTTTGATATAGCAAACCCAGCCCGACAATGGTAGTTCCACCGAATTTCAGGCGGAACTTTCCTGGTAAAGGACCTTTTCAAACTCCTTTCGATGGAGCAAGCATGAGTTCTGAAGGGGAGCCACTCTATCAGGTTCGATTTTTAGAGAATCTCTGTTGTAAAAAATATGAAACTGCTAGTAGTTTAAGTTGATCTATCGTATTGGTTCAGTCGTTCAGTGCATAACCCCAACCAAAGAGTTTTATTATTTTGTAACTGGATAGGAACTGTGGTATTCACAAGCGGGTGATTTCCAGCTCTTAAAATGAGTCAAAATGAACAGAATAGTCGAGTACGTTTGAATTGGTTTCTAGTGTATAAAGTTAAATGTAAAGTGAGCAGAACAATGCTTACCGAATGGCATAAAAGAAGAATCTAGTAGGTGTATTAATGTTTGCATTACTTTTATATAAATTCCCTTCTACGTCGCTAAGTCGTTTAATTCTGCATTCGCATTTCAGTAGCTCTTGTTTGGGCGACTAAATTAATAAATTCACTAAATTGTAAATAAGCGAAAAAATCTTGAAGGATTTTAATTTTTGAGCATGGTTGTTGCAGAGTATGTATCTATATGTTGCAGCTATAGTTGTATTCAAATTCGTCCTTCAGTTTCAAAGAGCCATTAACTCAACAGCAGGGCTAAAAGTAGTGAACGAAATTACGAAATTGTAATCATTGAATATACATATATGCATTCATTAGTTATAGTTATGTCAATGCAATGTGGTAGCTTTCAGCATCACCAAATTCTTGATTATCCTTTAATACTGGCATTGCTTTCCTTATGGTTTTAGCCGGTTTAAAAATTACAATGCTATCAATATCAATACATTGTAGACACCCTGATTTCTGATCGAAAACCAACCCTGCTTCTGTTTCCTTGTGGAGCAGGTTTGATGGTCATCTTGTCCATAGTGCCTTAAGTATAATCTCAGCATGTCAATAGTTGACCCCAACATCCTATATTGCATCCCCAAGGTACACGTGCATCTGTAATGTACGCAATCATGTGCAAAATTTTGGGAATGAGCAAAAAAGATTCTTTTTAGAACCGGGTATGTTTCTAGGTAGAGAAAAGTTTCCGCAAATAGGTCACGAGATACGAGAATTATTAAAAGCTTGCAACTACGCATGCTGTTGTGCTGCCTGCTGTACAGGAGCAGTATAGTAGAGTAAACTGAGTAAAGTTAGTTACTGCACTTGACCTAATGTACCTAGCTACTTATTGGAGCGGAAGCGTGGTACAAAATATCGCCATTGCAGCAGGAATTTTATATTGTGTTGATGTAGTTGGCTAGCGTACGTAAACATGGTTTATAACAAAACAGTGTGCCTTTTACGGTTTGAAATAAGGGAGAAAAATTGAATCAAACATACCTAAAAAATATTCTTTGATTGAACTAATAATTGCATTACATTCTATTGCATCTAAGGCTTACAAGCAATGTCTTTTTGGTGTTCCTCTGGAATCTTCGAATTTTGTTCAAAATGTGTTAGAACACCTCCCCACT
>JAQFXU010001473.1:0-28757 GCA_034693705.1 Spatulosminthurus flaviceps | reverse complement strand
GAGATCTACAAAATGAGCCCACTTACAAGAAAATCCATCAGGGGCCAGATTTCCGTTTAAAGTGTGCCTAGTCCTTTGCCAAGAGCTTCAATAGGACGTCGATTCAGCATTTCGTGCGTATAAAGTTAAGACGGAGGCTTGAAGTTTTCAAAGCGACACAGAAACAGCAAGTGTTTCTGTTTCTATACGTAACATAATAACATATTAGTGGATTACCTCGCGATGCTTGAACTTAGCCGGGAACTTAAATTTTCAACTGTTCTACTCAAAACTCAAACTGGGCCGAATTTTCCTCCTTGAACAAGTGAACATCTTCCAGTAATTGAAATTGAAGCAAATAAACCGAAATAACCGGATTTTCGATTGAAGATAGTTAACAATTTTCAGTTATCTATTAAGCCGTCTTTACAGTCGTCCTGTTCGAGGTCTCAATGTGTGCGTTGTTAGTGACTGTGTTTGTAAGCATTATTTTTCTGCCTTCCTTAATTAGTTGCTCAGATGGTGATCGACATTTCTCGTTTTTAACTTGCGTGAGTAACTGTAAGGTTGGAAACTGCAGCAAAAATGGTGAAGGTAAGAAACATTTCACATATTCGTGATAGCTTAGTGATAGTAAACAATACACTATAAATGTAAATACAACCTAATTTTGTGATTGTTGATCCTCGATGCTCTTTTAAGTTAAACGAAGTTCCCTGAATGCGGTGGTTGGAGATCTCGTGTCTAAGGATGAAGGGTGTTTCCTGTGGTCCTTTTTCCCTTTGCATTTCCTATATACCGTTCAGGATGTTTGCAGACACGTTGCTGGTGCCGACTAGCTGTGCGTGTATTGATTTTGGTGGCATTCGGTGACAAACACTGTTGTATTGGTTTGCCTTAATTTGAATTGTTTTAGTGCCAAGCTAAAGGAATTCACCACGTCATTTAAATAGTGAAACAGTTCTTTCTGATTAGCAAAGTGTCTCAAGTCGGTGGGCCATATAGTCGGAATTACGCACCTATATATAAGTTCGATCATAAAAGATATCGTAAATTGTTTGCAATTTTTTCATATTTTAAAGTTTCAAGCCATAGCCGGCTAAATGTAACATGCACTTAATTGTTTAGAAGCGTAGTCCCACACAAGGGAAAGTGCTGCGTTGAAGGCCAAAGTTTTTTTGGTCAGGAATTCGATTGGAAAGTAAATAGAAAAATAATTTTTCAAATCAAAACTGTAACTTTTGACAAATATCCCAATCGATAATAATAAGTATTATTGTTCGGATAATTTGGAAAGGCAATATTGAGCACTTAACCTAACTTTAATTAAATAAACCATTTTTCCAAGACTGGGACCCAACCTATTCTTAACTAAATGAATCATTTTTTAATGTAGGGACCTAATAAGCTATCCTTAATTGAATTAAATGATTGATTCAAAGCTTACCTTAACTAAGGGATTAATTTTATAAGATTGGGACCAAACCTAACCTTAATTAATTTAAATGGTTGATTCGAAACCCCGGAGTTTTGAAAACTGCGGACTGAATAAATAACTGATGAATTATGAGTCTGACGAATACAAAAATGTCCAAATTGAAAGTGGCGAGAGGCAAGACTACTTTTGACGTGTAACCAGAAACCACATACCATATAACCAGTACTTGCATCCAAAGGCAAACGGTTTTCATTCTTCATTCCTACTATTCACAGTATTTCCATTAAAGGACGACATGACTCACACCCATTGCAGTAGACTAGACCAAGTCATGGGGGGAAGCCCATAGGACCCGTAATAAATAAATACCAATAACTAGCAATCCACCCATCCGCGAACGCGATCAAAGAAAAATAAAAGAATAATATTTTTGGAAAGCACATCGTGGTAGGATTTAATATTCTATATTCTTCAAGCATATTCATTTTCCGTTGAGTTTGTACGTAAGCTAATGATCGAATAGTGGTAATAGCTGGATTCGTTGCGGGACTTCGAAAATTGTCACCATTATTAAATATAACCTTTTTTCAAATTTTCAAACCAGCGGAATTGTCTTTAAAATTTGAAATGCACACAAATTTTTCTGTATAATTTTCACTAAATAATGTAGATTCGGCAGGGATGATTATGCGCAAACGGGTAAACTTACCATGAGATTTATCAGTCCACCGACTTTTAATATTTTTGCAATGGATCAATGGACGCATATTTGATTTTAACTGTTAATGCAGTGCGGTCAATTTAACTCACCACCGGCCCGGCAGGACATGTGTACAAAAAAAGAAGTGCATAAATCGGTTTAACCTCGTTATTTACAGCTTGTACCATACCAAAACTATAAACTTTTTATGTGGTACCATTTTCATGAAAACGAAAGGTTCACTTGTAATAACAAATGTTGCAAAAAATTAATTTTGACCAAAAGACAGCAATAAATAAAATTTCGGAAACACCAGGATAAAACAGGGATGAAGGAAATGGAACGGACTATAGATGTGTCAGCAAAGTCCTCCTTCTACACCTCATGCAGTGTGACTGACTGATAGTTTACATAGGTACAGAGAAGTAGGAATTTACCACAAAAAATTGTTGGTTTTAGCCCGAAAAACGTCGTTCTGGAAAATTTCTCGAGAAAGAGTTTCATAGAAGTAGCAGTAAAGCATGTTTACCAATGAAAAGTGATAAACTTAGTCGAATAAATGTTTTCGAAGCATTAGTCCAAGGTTGTGGAAGTACTGTCTGCTTTAGAATAATTCTACCATATTTGGATTAGTATTTCTTTACGAAATTTTCTGAAAATTTTCTCGTGTTTTGGATTTTGACAAGAAGTTTGGATATATTTTGAGAACATTTCTAAACCAATCATCCGAATATTGAAAAAAACTGTTTCACACCATTTCACAAAATTACTTTTAAATTGCAGTTATGACACTAAAACCTTTAGTTTTTTAGAGACAAACGTAGCGAAATCTACACAATGTTATGGATTTTTTTAAAATAATGACACATTTTTAATCTGATCTCTCTTGGTTCGTTCCCAAGTCCCAGAAATTCATGTCATTACTATTGGTGAGATGTCAGTAGCCAGTTTTCGGCAATTTTGCAAAAAGATCTAGTAGGTGAATGACGAAGGTAGGCAAAACCAGGTTGTCGCCCGACAACAAAGTGGCTAAGGGCTCGGAATTCGTTTCGAGTGTCGTCTGAGTGCCTGGGTTAGAATCCCAGCATGGCATGTAGTTGGTATTAAAGGAAAGGGCTTTTTTCCCACTGGGATTTCCCCCCCTGACCGGGTGAATCGGGAATATCGTGGCGGAATTACCACGTAACTCCGACTATAGATTACAAGTAGGAGCGTAAATGTTGGTGATTGCGAACGCGAACTCGAATTTAGCTAAAAAATTAGTACGTGCTTTACTAAAAATACTTTATGAAAAAATAACTACAGTAGTAATTCTCGTTGCGCTGGTTTTCAGATTTCATTGGCCAGCCTATGTATCTCAAGTATTTGCAGTGGGACTGTGACAGCGAATGCAAGTATATATGCATGTGGGAGACGGTGGACAAACTACTAGCGCATGACTTAAAAATTCCTCAGTTCTACGGAAAGGTGTGAATAAAAATGAATTTTTGCGAAGTTTTGAATTGCGTTAAATTCAATATATTGGTTGGTTCTGTTGTTATCTGTCGTACTAAAAAGCTCATGATCTAGTCTGGATGATGGCGGGCGAGGGTTCGTAAATTATGTACATGACATGCCAACCATCTCCGGCCTTGTTTTGAAAAATGAAATGATATTAATACTAATACTGCAATTTTACTGCGATACTAGGGAGTAGGATTAGGAATGGTAAATGTAAAAAATATCTGTAATTTTGGAGTTTATAACAGCTTAACGCAATTGAAGTAATCTAGTTAACGAAACTATTTTATTATAACAAAGTATGCGTCAGAATTCTTGCCATTCGCCATAATCGGCCATTCACATTCTGAGGCTATGTCTGTAGGACCACGTACAGAAGAAACAAAGGGCTTTTTCCTACTGGGATTTTCCTCTGACCGCGCAGACACATTACTGGGCACTACCGCTTGTGCGAGATTCAAAAATGGTCCCAGAAAGCCTGAGTGAGCCCTCGTCCTCATAGATAGGGCCAGCCGTAGAAGATTTGTAATGCGAATTAATGAATATAGGCTTAAAATGGTTGTCAACTCTGTAAGACCTTATGGTATGTATCAGAGTATAAACCCAAATGAATTTTTTGTTTGTACAGAACATGGGTGCTTACGGAAGTTGCGAATTGGTAGTGCTCTTATACTTATAGGAGAAATGAATCGCATTTTGGGTGTGTTTTCTTTTCTTGCCTATTTGTATTTCAATTTTATTCTTGGATTTTACGGTTCTGGATAATGGTTCGTAATTTATTTCGATTGCTTAATAAATCTAGTAAGTACTTTCCAGGGATTTTTAATGTCTTCTCTGACTGGGATAATTTATGTTGTCCATTATTCACATTAATTTCAATAAGTTCAAGCATTGTATCAGCACCATCAACCTCATGTAGAGCTGGCTGGGGGAGCTAGGTAAAACTTGAACATTCATCCCCTCCGGTGATAGACCCAAAAAGATCGACTGCCAAAATTCAATGATAAAATTAATTGTTATGTACATTAAGCGGGTGACATTTGAATTGAAATGTGACACCCTAGAAGTGCTTTTCACGATGAGCTTTTTAGTAACAAAGATTTATATTCTTGAAATACTGTGGATTAGTTGTTGCAATAAAGTTACCAACCGCATTTGACGATGTAGTAATTTTTAGTTTCAAAAACTGAAGGCAAATTATTATGAATTTCAGTGGCCATTCAAGCGAGTTTATGGGATTCAAGAGCCTGCTTCAGTAGTATTTTCTATGCTGAATCTAGCCTTTCATTTATTGGGACTCCGAAAGATTCGTGCGCAGGTTCCGAAGTCTGCTCCTCTTTTCTGGTTCTGGCACTGGTTTACTGCTGTCTGTGTAAACGGCTGGGTTTGGTCTATCGTGTTTCATACAAGAGATACCTATGTGACAGAACTCATGGACTACTTTTCTGCCTTCACAATGATTCTCTTCACATTTTTCGCGGCCTTTGTCAGGTATAACATTTTATTTCCACGCATTTAACTTGGTACAAGGATTGGAGCTCGACTTAACTATAGTTGAGCAGCGTCCACTACTATAAAAAATATTTTTAATCATTCCTACCAAAGATGAGCTATCTAAATGTTTTACCCGAAAATGAAACGTCCGAAACTCCGAAACAAAATCCGAAATTATATTCACGTAATAAGGATCAATAATTTATGCAACTAACTCACTGAGTCAGACTCCAACTTTTCCAACGGATCTTTGTATTAGCATAAAACTATTATGCTGTTTTCCAAAGTGCGTATTATTGGTTAAACTATGGCACACAAGAGCAGCTATACAATTTTTTGGAAAAATCATGGGAAATGATCAAAACAATATGCTGCAGCCACAACCACCATGGGTATCATGTGTTTTTCATTTAGGGTTGATTCCTTTCCGGTATTTTGCGGAAACTCTGACGTTAAAATATTTACTGCGAAATAATATTAGTATTTAGTATACATGGGCACAAAATGATCGGTATCGAAGAGTTCCAAAGCCTACAATACATTCAGTCGAATGTATTGAAGCGGGGGGTGATTAAACAAATCCGGGGTTCATGCTTCCTTCCCATGGATTAGAAATACGTCCATGGGTACACTGTGTTGTAATCAAGTATATACCATAGCAGTATGTACAGGTAAATACTGACGGTTCGTGCCAACATTTTCCCACTATATAGGTTCAGTTACTCGTCTAAAAGTCTTTATAATATGATAAAAAACATGCATTTAAAATATTCCATTTTGGTTATTCTGATGGCCTTCGATTATTCAGGTTTTGATTTGTTTTGAAATCATGTTTAAATTATTTGCGATAGAGTTGATTGGTTAATTTGGTCGTTATCATTGAAATCACACATACTAGGTACTTAAGGGGGAAGTAGTATTTTTATTGACATCCCATGTATTATGTATTAGGTAAGTACTTACTTGTCATAAAGTGGATAGCGTAGTAGTTGTTTATTTACGCTAACGAGGAAGCAGGTTGATAATACACAACGCGTCTCTGAAAACCGTAGGGCCTACCCTAGGTAATATTTTTATATGGGCGATAGCCTGATTGTAACCACCGAATTTAATCATCCATTGAATTTTTAACTTCCAATTTCACTCAAAAATAAGGATTGCCAGTGATGAATTTAACCATGGCTAAGTCCACTAGTAAAATCAAGGTTGGTTCTACTTTCTACTTAAAAAATATTTACGATATCGTAAGTTGCGATTTCGTAACTAAACTCTACTTAACATTGCACACTTTTGCCAAAACGGTTAAAAACGGAATTTCGCGTTTTGTGTCAAAAAACGAATTTTCGAACTTAGCAAAGTCAACTCGATTTTCATCAACTCATTCATAAATGCATCTTTTGATAAAATTGCATTGACCTGGCTCCACCCTAATGGTCACAATAGGACCCAGTGTCGATTTCTTTAACATGACTTAAATGGACAGACGATCTGTTGAAATTTAAACAATAAAAAAATAGTCTGTGGTCTCCAACCAATTTGTAAGGGGCCAAAATCACCCCCAAATCCCTTTGTCGTCTTGTGTTAAAATTTGAAACACCCCCAATATTGCGATTGTTTTTGGCCCGTGTGCCAATGCTTGATACAGCAGACTTAAATTTTTAAAATTTTGCCGTAGAACATAATTTTTCATAGAATTTAATGGTGTACACCAAAATCGCCCATCATGGAAACTTGTCACGGGAAGCCCTTCCTGGAGATTGTCAATTTTTGAAGCTTTGGCACCGCTAATAAGTCAATCGTATGTTTGTTAGGTGCACAAAATATTTTCCACAATTTTCTGAACATTTTATGATTGTTTAATTTTCAACACGTCGTCACACTTCTTGACTGCGCTGTCCCACAGGAACCTTGTCTGTCCATTTAAGCCATGTTAAAGAAATCGACACTGGGTCCTATATTGTGACCAGTAAGGTTGAAAGGGCTTGGCCATAAAATCGACCTGAATAAATTATTATTATTAATATTATTGTGACCAATAGGGCGGAGCCAGGTCAATGCAATTTTATCAAAACATGCATTTATCAATGAGTTGAATTTGCTAATTTCCAAATTTCGTTTATTGACACAAAACGCGAAATTCAGTTTTTAACCGTTTTGGCAAAAGTGTGCATTGCAAAAATTGAAACTTTGCACTTGCGTTCGAACATACGATAATTTTCGTTTCGAGAATAAGGCCCCAGCTCTTATCCCTGATTTTCTATGGTAATCTGCAAATTACTCTAAATTACATCAAAATTTGATTTTAAAATTTTCAACAAATTTAAAAAAAATGATATGGTCGATTTCAACCAATTTGAAACTGTTAGACCGGCGTGTGTAATGTCTGTAACATGTTCGATTAGTTTTGCAAATAATTTAAATTTTAAGATTTTTCACTCAAAAACTGCGGAGTCAATTTGAAATTTTTTTTATCGTTTCAAATCTTTTGTTGTTTCTCAATTCTCAATAAATATGCCGTTGAAATCGGTTACGTAATAATTCCTGAGAATTAAAAAAAAACATATTTTGGTTTTAATTTTTACGCTCCGACACGCTGACAGATTTCAACCAGTAACGAATTTAGCTGTGGTATGGTCTCATTGTCAGTTAATATTGAAAATAATTTTTAACGAAACCGGTGGACCAAATTTTGAGTAATTCTGACGAGGAAGATCGGACGTACGAAGAAGGGTATTTTAAAATGGTTGACGCCGGACTTTAAAAATGGGTGTAGTACCAACCTTCATTAGGTTAGTGTTATGGTATTTTTTCAGAGATTACGTGATGCAACTGTGATAATAAACATAAGTTTTTTGGTTTTAGAATTTTTGAAAGGCCGTTCTGTTTTCCGGTGCTAGTGCTTGGAGCATTGTTACTATCCTTTTGTACGTATCATGTTCACTATCTGGCGTTCATTCATTTCGATTATGGATACAACATGACGGCCAATATTGCCGTAGGTATGGAACGGTGGTTTCTCACCCTCTCCTCACATCAAGATTTGCTGTCACTTACTAGGTCAAGTAATCGAAAATTAATATCTTCTTAGGAGTTTTGAACGCATCGTGCTGGCTTATTTGGAGTGGAATAAATAGGAAAAGTCACCCTCATGCTTGGAAGTGCACGGTCTTTGTGATCTTAGCTGTAACTTCCATTTTGCTGGAAGTGGCTGACTTTCCCCCATTTTTTTGGATCTTCGACGCCCATTCACTTTGGCATTTATTCACGGCGCCGATTACTCACATCTGGTACAGGTATAATTCACACTGATTGTGTTATACAGTTTTATGAATATTTTTGGGTGAATCGAGGTTCAATATTTGCTGCCTCTTCGAAAAATTGCAGTTTCGTATTAGATGACCTGAAATATCTACATTCCCAACATTTGAAGACGAAGCAGCCATAGGGTTTGGATTTAGTGAGAGAAGGTCCATCCTTGTATCAGTTTAGTCATTTCGTTGGATCAGCGGTTTTGGACGGTTGATTCCCATTCCACATTTTCTAAAAGAGACTTAAAGCTCATTTTTGAAGCGCAGTAGTATTTTCCAATATTGAATGATTCATCCAGTTGAAGTAACAACGTTAGCATGAAGTAAATACTTGCTCTCCAGGCTCCAGGCAATGGTTCCTACTTTCCTATTTCCTTTACTTACGCCTACCTCACGCTATGTCTACAGAAGAAGCTTTGTCCCACTTCCTATCACTGGCTGTAGTCAAATGCATGTCTGCATTCGCAAAAACTTTCAGGTTTCGGGAGGCTGTGTCCGGCCGGCGCTATCGAGTTTATTTTAGTCCTAACCTTCAGCTTTAACTGCTCGGAGAAGTTTTATGAAAACGTTTAAAATTCCCTATTATAGAATTATATGATGACTACGACATCCATAATGGGTTGTGATTAAATACTTGTGTGATCGAGTTATGTTTTATTTCTAGCAAGCTGGAATTTTTATGAGCGACCATGTCGCCAGAAAAACATTGTTGTTACGGCAGTTACAGCGTACAGTTGACAGTAGTCGGATAAGTGCCAGTAAATGCGCTACCCAATGCCCAATCGCCCAAAATCAGTGAAACAACTGGGCGATTGTTCCTGCTCTAAAAATGTACACCTTTCCAGTGTAACCCTCGGACTTGGATGTAATAGGCATCCTTCGAAACCTCTTGCCAACGGTATCTACCTTATGTCTGCTTGGGGTATGAGTTATGATTGTTTTTGAAACGCAAATTATGAATTTTTAGAATTGCAATTGCAATTGGTTATGGAGTTCGAAAGTTACGGATGACCAACGTTTAGGGGTAAAATTAAGAATAAATCTTCGTATTTTGCATTTATTTAATCGTACACTTTCGTATTTCCCCTCTCAAAATCCAAGGCACTAACAGATATACGGTAGGTACCGTTGGCTCTCGACGAGAGCTTCTCAACGATATCTATTTCAAAATCCGAGGGTTACACTTGAAAGGTATACAAGTAAACCTCTGTGTCATGAGATTATCGTTGACGATTAGAAATTGACAGAAATTTGAAGTAAAATGAACAAGAAAAAATAAATGCAACTATCGCTATATAGACATTACCTCCGAAAAACAGCAACAATTTATTTCTTGTCGCCAGAAAACATTTTAGTTAAGGTGGTTCGACCAATCGGACAACCGCTAGTGAATGCGCTTTCACTTGCAGATGTTCGTTACGGTTTCCAGTTTTTGTTTCAAAGTTTATGGGTAATTCAATGCAATTAAAGGTATGTATAAGCGTATACACCATAAGCGTGGAAGCCGCATGCAAATAATTATTCGATCGTGTTCTCATATATGCAGAAACAAAGTTATGTTTCTTGTTTCTCAGTTTTTAACATGAAATTTTTAACAACCAACTCAATTCATAAAAATGCTCCGGATGTTTTTAATTGTGCATACACTATTTTTGACATACCAAAACAAGTGTTAGTATAATCGGTCCAACACAGTCGGAATTGTAAATAACATTTTCTTGTAACACGATGATACTTTATAGTAATATCGCTCCGAGATATAATTTCATTACTTCATACATAACAATTCAGACACAACATATCCTTATCCTTGAAGGTGATTGTTACCAGCCTGCAAGAAAGAATTTTCAAAAAGCAAGCGAAGTTGGGTAATAGCATTAGTTACCCAAAGATTCGTGAAAATGCCTTCTTTGAAATGAACGCGCCCATGAAGATCTATTCAAACATATAGTTCTGTAATACAACATGAAGCGCGTGGATCAGGAAATTATTCAACTGCTTCATTATAGTTCCTTTTACACACTTTTTCTGATATTACAGCTCGTGAAGCAATAAAATCTGATTTGTAGGTAAGTAATTCCTTATACATTAATGTAGACTTGTACAACGTTGGTTCTATGAAAAACTACATTCTGGGTTTAAAATTAACGTGAACATTTCATTATTAAAATATGTTTTAAAGCTTCCAACTATCTGCTAACTTACTGTATTCGTATGCTGCAGACTCTCCATCAGCATATTCAATTTTGATTTACACCATGACTACTGTGGCTGCGACAACATTCATCTGCGACTTGAAACTGCCTATTACACATTCTAACACCACATTTTACATTCAAACTCATCCGTTCTTACCTTTGAATACCTGCTTGTACATTAGGATATAACACAAAGCCATTGCAGCACAGTTAATTGGAGACATTTGATGCGCTAATAGCACTAAAGTTCTTTTCAGCACATAACGCTCGGTTTATGTACAGGGTAAACCTTAATTAAAACTACTTTTGCACTGCGTAATGAAACGTAAAGAATGTTGATTAAACGAATATATCTACTATTGGTTTCGAGTTCCGAATTGTCACGTTTTAACCGCGAGTTTTAACAAGAACTTGCGTCAGTGAAGCCTAGCAATAATATGGGCTATTGTTATCAACCATTCCGCGTAGCATCGATTTCTATATAGCTAACAATAAGTAAAGTCAAGAGCAAAAACATTGCTGTATTGAACCGCGTAAACTTACACAAATAGTTTGTTTCTAGACATATAGTTCTTAGTGATAGTTGCTCAGAAAAACTTTCTACACATAATGTGTTGGTTTCACATGAAGAAAGTAATTCGTAGTAACTCCAGTTTCAAGCTAATAATAACTGATTAGCAGAAATAAACCAAGGTTCCCATAATTTTTACATCGTTTTCAACCCTGTCTTATTCATTCAGATGTTATTAAAATAACATCCGAACGATCCAACAGTTGACAATGATCATTTATTTACACAAAAAATGAAATCAGCGGCTGATTTTAATATTACGTCAAAGTAGTGAGATTTCGTCAAAATGAAATGGTGCAAAATGGTACCCCTAATTGATTTTTCTAACGTCATAACCGAGCGCATTTTTTTTCAAGTATTTTCAGCCCTACAACACCGAATAAAGTCAATAGAGATATTCCCACACAGTTGGTGAATGGAAGAAAATGACCAACAAGCCGAAAAGCCTGGGCATGTAAAAAAAGGCCGAAGTTTGTAAAAATTAAATTTTTCATGAGATACCCGATGATCCCATCACGCAAGTATTTCGATTTGTTTTAAATAAACCTTTACAAAATTTACTTTTAATTTGGGCAACGCTATAAATTATATAAACTACTTGCATACCTTCACATTTTTGCTGTACTTTGTTATTCATAATCACTACGGGACGGGTTGTGGCGGTGGTCAGGTGGTGGCGAGCAGGACGGGAGAGGTTGGTGATACTTTGGTGCTCCAGGGTGTAATGTAACTTTTCTGAAATTTCAACCTAGGTTGTTAACTGTTAGAATTATCAACTCCCAAGCGCCGCGAATTTTCGCGGGTGTTTTTAGATATGAACGAAACCTAACTGACATTAAAAAAACATTACATGATTATCTTTGAGCATCGAAAGTAACGTTAACCTTTTCCATCCTGCCATCCACATGAAGGTGCCAATCTTACAAAAACTGATTACGCGGATCTTACGTATGGTTTAAACAGGACTTTACCCTTTTTAAAGTAGGTTTATTTTAAGTTCTGCCCAGATATCGTATACCCCGCTTCGACCAGATACGGGAGAATTCCCGGGTTTTGGAAGCATATCGACATAATAAGTCAATTGGTCCAATTATACTACACTATACCTCCACCGTTATGGCCACATCAGGGCCAACTTTAAGTTTTACAAATTTTATTCCATGTAAACAAATGAAACTGTTCGCGCGACGCGAAGTTTATTTTTCTACAACAATTGGCCTCACATGCCTTGGCTTTCCGGAGCTTTGGTGATCTGATAATGATGTTATCCCATTTAGCCCGCCCTTATGATACTGGTACGCGATGTCCCTACTACTGCCAGTGCAGTTGAACTAGGATGGTACTCTTTAATAAAAGAATACAGATAAATATGTTGACTGAAAAATCGATTCGGGGTAGCATTTTGCATCACTTTGAAAATTCACTTATTATAGAGAATGCGCAGCCATTTCTGGGACACAAAAACAGTTTCAGCCAATAGAATTTCAGCGAAAGATAATTCAACCTGTAATGTTTTCCGCCCATGATTGTCCAAGTAAAATGCTTTTATCCAATTATAAATAGAGCCCACAATATTTTCAGACTAAATATTTCCAGCCCAATGGTATCTTAAATTCCATTCGGTATCTTAAAACAAACAAAATCTTAAAATAATAGTTTAATAGGTCTGTGTATGTTCGTTTGTACATTTGTGTTAAATACTTCATTCAACTATTGCACATCTTGGCCTGGAAATATTTTCTGCTTCCATGGAGTTGGATAAAAGACGGGATTGATTAAAGAATAAATATGTTTCGAAACAGATCTGATCTGACTATCTCACTACTCAGTGTAGTGAGTTGCTGAAACTTAAGTATCAGCTATATTCTATCAACTTTGTGTTTTTCTTGTCAATACTTACGAAGAAAGATTACCAGAAATATTGCGCACTTATTAAAATGGCTTAAATCTACTCACCACTTTGTAGATAACAATTTTCTTTAGCATATAATTTATCACGTAATTAATTAACTACAAGGGTATTTTAACATTTATTGTAGGCTCACTAGTTTTTTGTTTCTCCTGGTTCAACCACAGAGGTTAATTGATCAAACTTGTATCGTAAAAAACCTAATGAATTTGTTTTCGTAGAGTTTAAGTTATTCCGGCGACAAACGTAGTTCTCTCGCGTAAGTCTTGGGAATGTTGGGTAGGAGACTTCCAGTGTTCCAGTAAAAAAATCTTTACAGAAGATACTCACGCAACTTGGAGCATGAACATTTTTATAATGTTTGCATAAATCATTACATAATATTAGATTTTTTAACGGAAATCACTGATTTAATGCAATGCATGATCTGAAAATCAAATCTAAATAAATCAAATCCATTACATATATACTGGTTTCATTCCCATATGGTAAAACCGAGACCACTACTATCACCGGTTTTTAATGGCGGTAAATAAGTTTTACTTTGTAGTCCACGAGAATGGGTAATTTTCCTTAAACTCCGCCCGCAGGCCCCAGATGGGTGGATTATTTTCTTCGAAATATATTGGAAGTAGTGCAGAAGATCCCTTTGTACTAATTAGTTCTTTATTTTAGCCATTTTTCTCTTTAAGTCTCCTACCACTACGTCGGAAATAAAAAAACACCTTGAAAAGCAGCAAAAACGGTTGTACAAAACCCCTTGCATTTGCCCTGGCCCTGGCTGCGTACATCTAATTGTAAGTATGCATTCCCAAACATCTCCGAACGTACGCTGAATCAATTATTATAATAAAATCGATGGTGAAGGAATACGAGCAAAAACCTGGTAGAAGTGGGCGAAAAAAGAGGTACTCGGAAACAGCTTTTCGGAAAACCATAAATAGATTGCTTTTAAAATGGTGTAGCCGGCTAAAATTTGCCCAGCAAAAAAACTAACACAGTTATTAACCTAATCATAACCTAGTTCGTATTGTATCTCTAAAGAGTATATAGTATCATATTATACACTGCACGAAAAATTTAAGAATGTGAGCCTATTACATTGAAATGCCCTTGTAGTATTAATTAACATGATTATTTAACATTAAATAGTTCGTCTATTGATTTCCAAATAGAGCAAAATCGTGTTTTAAGGTTATTCAATGACTTTTAAAGTGTCTGGACATCATTACAGCTAATGGCGTTTCGGTAATATTCTGACACTCTTTTTGAGATTTAATTTTTAAACAATAACACGAGTTGACAAACATGCTTGTAACTTGCGTTTTAACGAATCCGCGCGTCTGAATTTGTACTGGGTTTGAAAACATCATGGGTTCACAAATGTGGTTTAGAACATGTAGTAGCTGAATAATTATTTTTGGTGCAAAGTTTGTTGGCTGAAAGTTTTTTGGTTGAACCACTTGGCTGAAATTTAGTTGTGCTGAATCTGGGTATATAGATGGCAACAGAAAAGGTTCATGTATACCAGGCTTCTTTAAAGTGATTACATTTCTTTTCAAAATCACTTCTAAAATCAAATATTAACTTTTGCAGTAAAGAGTAAAGTTTTACAACGACCCCCTTTAAAGTAAAAAATAAATTAACGATTTCAATTTTGTAATGACATCCCTACAAAAATGAGAAAGGTTATATTCCTAAATTCAACATCCGATATAAAACAAAAGTATGCTCGAATAAGTGACACCTCTACTCTGAGTGAGTACAATCCCATTGTTTAAAAAATAAAGCTGAACCGCCGGGAGTTTGATAAGACAGGTCGCATAGTGCTGCTTATATGTGAATTGTTCCCATAGCTGCGCAGCCTTTTCACAAAAACATTGAATAGTACCGAAGCGACGATTTTTTCACAGCCACCTCGATGGATAAAAATCGAAAATTTAATTTTTATGAACGGTTTTGATCATTATCAACATTTAGTTATTTGGTATATTGAAACTTAGTTTATATGCAAAACCGAGTACAGGAATAAAAAGTAATACCAGATCTCAGTTTCTTTTCGAATTCCAAAAAATTTCACCGCGGTAAACTTCTTGCTTCACGCTTTATACCGTGAACTATTTAGCACGCAGAAGCAACGTATTGCAAATTGCAAACTGCTCCCATATTTTGCTTAAAACGTGTACTAAAAGTGCGAATTTTTCCAATGTGTGATGGGCGAAAAACCTTTTTATTGGAAATGTTTAAAAGTGGTGTTGGGTATGTATTACTACATACATATTTACAAAAATACACGCTGATGGTATAGTTGCAACGCGGTCAGCCGTAGACGAGATATTATAGTTTGTCTACAAATCATCTCGAAAGATCACTGACCGGTTTTATCTAACTTTCTCCAATCGAAGCATTTTCAATTTCCCAGGCAGCTTTTGAAACCGATTTGGGATTTCAAATAATTGTTCACAACGAAATTTTGATTTTTTGGAAAACATTGATTTTTGGTTACGAAATGATTGATTTCTGAAGAATGATAACTATGACATCTATACTTTAACTCAAGATTTTCGAAAACCACCACTCATTGCCAGAAAAAAAGGTTTACGGCTTTCACATATGGGAAAAAGCTACACAAAGTTTGGGATAATGACTATGGAAACTAGAGCACTTTCGTTGCAAGATTTTTAAGAGCCAAACACTTATATATAATCTTTTTTCGTAATGTTGTATTATATTGTTAATATTGATAAAACTACCGCATCCTTATGCTAAAAATCAGTTTTGTTCCTTCAATCAAATACACATTCCTTCCAACCTCACACATTAAACCTTGCACTCCCAATCGTAAAATACGAACATTCGCAAACAAAAATATTTAGCGTCAATAAAATGTACCCGATTTTGCACACTAATATTGTATTTATGCAAATTTCTAGGTCTGAAATTTTTTTCTCATACACATCTCATCCACGGCTCACATATTATACTTCATGAAACCTTTTTCTCTTGACCACGCAGCTGGTGGTTGAGCTGGAGGACCAGGATTAGGGGGCCCTTGGTGACCTGGGCCAGGTCCATCAGCTTGGCCCCAGGCCATAAATCCAGAGCTATCAGGAGGTTGTTGAGAACTGCCACCTTGAGCTGCTGGTGTGTTTGTGTGACCAAAACTTGAGGGATGATTAAAGCTCTGAGGACCATCACTACCTTGCTGACCACCTTGAATATTCCCTACTAATCCCCAACCCGCCTGTAATACAAAAGTAAAAGTCCTTACAACGACTTGCATGCAACAATCTCGTTAAACGCAACGCAACAGTTTTTGTTAACTGTAACTTGTTGAGTAAAACACATATTTTCAAGTATTCACGAACTTGATTTAAAGCGGCAGCCACAATGGCAGGATTAACTGGCATCCCAAGGTTTAAAGCACCAAGACCCATTGGGTTACTCAATCCCTGTCCTTGGCCAGTTCCTCCAGCACCACCAACTCCTCCACCCAAACCTAACGTCTGTAAATTAGGCATGTCCATTCCACCCCGATTACCAACCTGGCCACCGACAGCATTCCAACCTGCTCCTCCTTGTCCATAATGCTGACTGTAGCCTCCAGCAATTTTCGCGCCTTCTCGGGGTGGAACTCCTGCAATACAAATCAGACCAATTCTAACCAAATTGCAGCATGATGAGGAAACTATATATATACTTGCTATTAGTGGTACGCTCACCAAATAGAGCTTACCTACAACGAAAGGACGTAGGAATGATATCAATACTAACGTACTATTTCAGCGGAGTTAGTATTGTGGTCTGTCTAGGTTCCTTACTTCGCCGCAAGATGCTTTGTGATTGCCTTGCTCCACTAGTCTGTAGTTTAAACTTTAATGTACACCTCATGTACATTGCATTGAAATAAGTAACTCCGAAAACCGACAGTGTTTTAAGCCGGTAATTATTTAACAATACGATAATAATAGCTAGAAAAAGGCCAGCCACGTGACTAGAAAAATTGAGCGGCTAAAAAACACCAAAACAATTCAGCGGCGTGAGCTCCGGCATGGCTCTTTAATACATCAGTACTAGTACTACTTTATTCATCGCTTGATTTGCAGCAGACGGACTGATATACTTATATATTTATCTGCTTACACATTAATTTAAACATCGCTATATGACGACTCACGATTCTATTGCTACAGCATTGTTGGCTTAAAACCCTGTCGACTATTGGATTCGTTTACTACGCTGCTAGATACTTTACATCTGCTTTGTTCTGCAAAAATATTGTCTTGCTTTTTTCACTGCGTTTAGTTTGAAGTGCGCGTAAAGGGACTTGTGGCAAAGTAAAGAACCTCAAGACGACGACAACTATTACTACGTCGACTCCTTTAAAATAATTCGCAACTATGTACCTTTCATTTCGTACCGTCTAAATTTGCGGTGGTACATTGGTTGGAAAGCTCTCGGCGATCCCTTTATCAATGGTAACGGTACCCCAAGTGTGATACTTTGTTTTTGAGAGAAAAATTGGTAAAGATTTGCTTTAAATACCATATTTTATCCTCTAAATTTTGATTGACTGTAACTTTTGAACCCCCCAATTCATTACAATGCTCCATATCCATACTGAAAGCACAAATTGTGTTGTTTTGAAATTGTGCTAGATGATTTCCTAGCGCTTTCAAACTTCAACACTACAGCACATAGCGTGCTTAAAATATCCACAATATTTCTATTGGGGCGGTAAATTTGGTCGCCCGTAAAATTAATTAATTACAACTAGACAAAAAAACAGTATACAACCTAAATAATTAACTTCAGTTAGAAATTTGCAAAAATAAAAACCAATGGCATGATGAAACTGCATGCATATTTTTGATTTGCAGTCTGTATTAGAAAATTTATTCCCTGAATGGATTCAGTGTTGTTAAACACGCTAGCCACGCAATGCCTGACTATGACTAGAAAGTATAGCACTTTAACAACGCGTCCAATTTTTTTGACTGAAAAAACCGAAAAACTCAGATAACTTCCGTTGTACAGGGCCAAGTGGCCCAATACACCAGTCGCCAAAATGACTCTTTTATGCGGTGCTGCAAATCCAACATCACCTTTACTCATTGTCAGAAAAAAATTTCGGCTTCTACATATGGGAAGATGTCATCCCTATCCATCTCCATCTCACTGACGTATTTCAGCATATCAGCTGAATACTCTTCAAAAACACACGGGTTCAAATAGTAGAATGGTAGTTCAGTCCATTGGTACGGTGGTCCAGTGGTACTCTGCCAGGAAAAAGCATGTATTCGATTGACCCCACTAATTGTAAGCCAACCGTAGGTGACTGTTGCGAAATGTTTGGAGGAGAATTGGAAGGACGTTTGCACTCGGAAGAACGTGGACAGTTCAGGACTGGATTTTTTCAGCTTTATTCTACAAGATCTGTATTAACTCTGCCTATCAATTTTGTTATTTCTTTAAACCATTTATTGAAGAAGCTTTTGCTTAGACCTTAAAACAACATTGATATCTGTTGCAATGGCTGGTGTGGCCAACTACCGTTGGTACATCATGAACTATGATTTTTTCGCAATTGTACACGTCGTTTTCTACCTTCCTGGTGATTTAGTTATTGGAAATATTTAATGATTTAAAATAATTCGTGTGTATGATAGGGATTAAGGACATTAACTGCGGCGTAAACAATTAGTGTAAATTAAATTAGTAAATTTTGATTTTATGTCAACGTAAAATAAGTTCTTTCAAACAACTTGCACACAAGGTCTATCTAGCAAACCGTAAATCACGAGTTAATACTCTTTTCCTAACTTGGACGAAATAATTAATTGACTCGGTGTGTACATTTACATTTCTTCTAACCGGCTATCACAATCAACGTTATCTGCTTTTTATGATTTCTAAAAGGTGAAAACCCCACAAAATTATTTTTACACGACGTTTCGACGTTATTCACGTTTCCAGACATAATTTCTCAATTTCTTATGTCATCATTTTTGGTAAAAATTGAAGTTAGAATGGGCTATCTTTTTCTTAGCCAATAGGCTCAGCAGATGCAGCCTTATTACGAAATTTACTCTAAATTGTATACCCATGTAGAAATGATGCTGAAAATTATGAGCTCACGAATACATACAAAGAATTTCTAAATGCTGGATATTCGTTTTTAGATGGTTGAGTAGGGAATAGAGGTTGGTCGTGCAAATAAGTGAAGATGAGCCTTCCATGTTTACCGCCCTGGTGGCTATCCTTATGACAATTTGTTTATCTATCAAGTAGAGCAACGTTTCCAACAATACAGCCTGAGCAGCAGGCTCAGATATTATTTTTCATTTTTATGCAATGCAATAACGTTTTGCGAAAAACATGATCTCTTGGTTTCATTTTTTTTACAGTGCAATTGGAAATCCTGGCGTTGACTCATTTTGTACAATCTGATATTAGCAGTGTACCGACGTATCAAGTTGGATTAAACTTCGCTTTGAATCCAACTTAAAGCAAAATATTTAGCACTGTTTCTGAGATTTTATCAGTAAGAACTAGAATAACTTTACGCCACTTTACGATAAAGTGTCGGTGTTTTGGGTAGAATCCTTTAGTATGCGAACTAGCTTTTTTTCATATGTTATGATATGAGGAAATTAGTGAACTGTCGGTACACGGTTGCGCGTGGATGAGTATGACAGACAGCAATATCGCCAACAGCTGATGAATCTTATTATGTTTGCTTAATTCACTTTAATTTTCATATCTACGCATTCCAATTCTGGGCAAAAATTTTGTGACGGGGGTCCTTTCGAAAAATTCTTGAAAACATAACTGCGAATTTCTATCATTTATAAATATTTCTGGTCCAAGTCAAAGTTCTAAACTTGTTAATGTTTCAACGCGCTACTTTCAAATGATGTCGTTTTAAAAAAAATTAGGTTCTCATTCAGCACAACAAATTACCTCGGTACTGATATTGATGGCCACCAGGATGTCGATTCGGATCGGATTTGGGAGCTGCACTGGACACATGGACGGAAACTCCTTTAACAATGTGATCTTCTCCACAAAGGGCTTGTGCTGCTTCCGCCTCCAAAAAGGTTACAAAGGCAAATGCCCGGAAAGGCTTCGGAATGAAAACATCTGTGACTTCACCAAATTTATTGAAGTATTCTCTCAAGTCTTCTGCTGTAATATCTTCGGTACATCGCCCCACGAAAACCTTTGCCGGTACATGAGCTTGTTGTTGTTCCTGTGGATAAAATGTCCAATGATTATTGAATTTGTACAAATAAATAAGGTATAGATGAAAACAATTCGATCAATTAGAACTACATATATCAGGAAACTTAAGGTTTTCTAACGTATACCTTCGAGTTAGGAATTTTAACATCGCACCAACGACCTTCGATGAGATGCCTTTGTGAGAGAACTCTCATTTGAGATTCATAACTAGCGAAGCGGATAAATCCAAATCCTTTGGATTGTCCGGTTTTTACATCCTTTTTCACCTGAGCCATTAACACCTCTCCAAATGGTTCAAAATATTCGCGTAACTGTTGTTCAGATGTTTTCCATGGCAAACCCAAAACAATTAAATCTGAACATTTACTTTTGCTAGTTGATTCGAATCGCTTGGCTTTAGCAGTAGAATTTTCCAAGTAGTCATCAGATTTTCGTTTATTTTCAGCTGGAAATGAGAATCATAGAATAATATTGGAATGAGCAGTTTTAAGTTGTTTGAGAATATAGAATGAATACCTACAGTGCAATCCTTTGGGAAATACGCAGTAGTACACATTATTTCCCCATCCGTTGTCAGGAGGATGGAGACGGCTATCAACTAAGCGAACTCCTCTCATACCACCAGAATCTGGATTTCGAAATTTAAGTCCGGATGCTCCAGGGAACTGTGCAGACAAGGTAGACAAGAGCAAGGTACCATCTTCTTCCAACGGCACTTCGATTGGCTCCTCTCCATCATCTTCCGCTACTTGCAAGTATGAAGACATCCTCACCAGCGGTTTTATCATTCACAACTCAACACTGCCAATGTCGGAGGAATTATTAATTCAATTTTATTAATAATAAATTAACTCTAAAATAAAACACTTCTAGTGTTGGGAAACATGACACCAAAACTCGGCATATCAGAAATATAAAATTTTGAAATACACTTGTGGCCGACGAGGAATTATTTGCCTGCGCCCAATTACCTCTGACTGACGATGTGGGAGCGTGTTAGGTTCTTTTCCCTAACAATTTTCTGACCAGTACTGGCGAACATTAGTGTTATATTAACACAATCTTCTTTAGTGCGCTCGCTAAAATTTTATGCCATCGCTTCAGGCAGAGCAAACACTCCAGTCCCCGTCTATGCCTTTCCTTAATTCATAAATAATTCCTCATCAGCCATAGGTGCGTTCCCAAGTTTTAAATTTCGTGCATGCCCAGATTGCCGAGTGATTCAAACGATTAACAATTCGAGTAATTTCGGAAGGATAGATAATACCATATTTGTTGCTGCCGTCGGTAACAATAAAAAATATTAAACAGATGTCAACGGAAGTCTTGTTGCTTGAAATGTAAAAAAGTATTGTACGTTGCATTGCGTTCTTGCAGTGGTTGGAAAAAGATCCGATAGCATTATTAGATATCTTACAGGCTTTGAACACGGAAACAAAAGCAGCTAGAAGTTAGAACAAGGCAAGCGAACACCAAATCTTAAGGTTTAGTAGGGAATTACCTCACTTTGGCTTGCCGAATAGCGATGAGGGTGATTGGGTGAACTATGTACTAACAAGCTGTACTAACAAGCTGCCCCTAACCCTAGTTAATATACGCCACAGAACACTTGATCCAAAAGCATTTCCATACTATGGTTTCATCCAAAACAAATACTATTGTAGTTTACTGTTTTAATCTTAGTTAAATCCAGATTATTTAAAATCAAACTTGGGCTTGATTCATTTTTATTTTTACTTAAACTGACAATGGGGACCCCCCAAGTGCTGCCGCTTGATTTTCATGTGGTAGGTATCATTCGAAAGCTCTTGCCGAGTGCTTTATAACGGTATCCACCATATGTCCGTGTAGGTCTTGATTTTCGAGTAACATAATGGCAAAGGTGTCGTTTAGTTACATACAAAATTGGATATTTTATCCCCATTTGGCCCCTTAATGTTGATCGTGTGTAACGTTTGAACCTCCAAAACTATTGCAATGATATTCGGCAATTCTGAAACAGTATTTTTGCTCACTTAAAATTGCTTGAATGATTTTTGAGTAAAAATATTGTGAATTTTCCCATCAAATAAACGTAGAATGTCATATTTGATCCCCCATTTTAACCCTAAATGTTTGCATAACTTGTGCGACCTTATTATTAAGTTTTAAACTTTGCTTCGGCCTTAGATAATTATATTTATTATACTCTAATGCTTATTCAAATTCATATATTCTATGGCCCTGTGAGCATCTAAAATATTTTACAGAACGATGTTAATAAAATTTGACAACAACATCGATCCTTTAATTGTGAGTGGTTCAAAATGCTCAAATTATGGCCACTAATGTTTAAACGGATATTTGTTATGCAATTCATGCATTTTGGTATCTGCACAACGAGGCTGTAGTGATTTGACTGAGGATATTTTTAAAACGCAAGTTATCTGCTGTCAGAATTGTCGTGCATCTTTGTAATCGGTTGAGGTGTTCAAAAGTTACAACTGTGCAAACCTTAAGGGCTAAAATGGGGAATCAAATATAACATTCTACGTGCATTTGATGGGAAAATTCGCGAAATGTTTTACTCGAACATGATCCCAGCAATTTTAAACGCAAAACAACGTCCCAATTTTGTGTGTTCAATAATGTTGCTAGGGAGAGTACCTAGCAACATTTTATCTGAGCCTTGAATTTGGAGAATTTTATTAGATAATTCGATGTGCTATTACATACATAAAACTTGGTGACTTAAATATAAAGCTTCTGCTTCTCTAATTCCAACAAAGCAATTGTTCTTCAATAGGGATTTGGTCACCATAGGCTAGCAAAATTAGCAAAATCATGTTGGTCAAATAATTGTGGTTGGCTTTTAATTTGAAAACTTAATGGGGGATAAGTTTTGTCCTGAAAAACGTTTTTCTTGGTTCAGCTTGGTCTGACAGTCTATTATTTGGCTAAGTGGAAAAAAATTTCGGAATCATATTTTCGAACGAATTAGTTTTGGTCGATTAGGTTAATGGCCAAAAAGAAAATTCTGGATGAAATCATTGGTTGAAAATGTTCCTCGAGAAACCCAAAATCACATTTTAATAGCACATTTGAGGAGGCAAGACAAGCAGTCTATTTGGATCACGATAACTGAAATATTATCTGAGTTGCAGACTTTAATTTGTTTTTATAATTAGATTTTACTTATTTCAGTTTTTGTTATTTTGAATTAATAATTTACACAATAAAAGGTACATACGCATGCGGTGAGGAAAGGAACAACAATAATGTTATAATGTATTATTACTAATATTATTCTTATTTTGCTGTGCGCATCTTCTTACTGCATTTTTGCATCAACTTGTCAGGGTAATGGTTAGCAAAATGTTTAACGGACAAGAAATCTAGATTTTCTTGCTTGGTATTAGTAAAACCGTAATTTATGATTCATAAACACCATAATCACAGACAAAAAACAGAAAGACAAGACTTCAAAAGTAAAGTTTCGGGAAAGAACACATTAGTGTAGTAAGCTTTATAAAGGTACACAATAATATAAGTTGCAAGGTATGATGTAACTCACCACAGCCAAAAGTTGAAAAATAGTGAAAAATGGATTAAGTCAGACGCTTCCTCTCTCGCACGACAGCAGCCAGCGGCAATCGCTTAAATTTAATTACATTCAGCAGCAGACTCACCAGACACCACTTGCGCTAAAGATTTATATATATATATATATATGCATTATTATGAATATTAAGTATTCAACATGTACATACATTTTCTGTTACATTTAAGTTTAAGCCCCCCTTAAGTTCCACACTTGAAAATATTTAAAAAATAGTGTATTTTAGGGTTACAAATCCATTAGAAAGTATTCCTTATCCCACCCGTTAAGCTTCAAATCCTTAAAAACTAAACGAATTTCTCCGCAATTTCCCTGAACATATGCAATCACACCTCTATCACAGATGTAGGAAGTTTTCTTATTGTATTTATCAATTATGATTTATTCATTTATTATTGGAGTTACAGGTGGGGATGATGATTAGGTTGTTTCTTACAAGTAGTGCATTTACTTTCCTTACAACCAACCGTATCATTTCTCAAACTTTTCAGTTATTGCATATAATTATAGCAGTTTCTAGCTAAATTAAATCTACTTGAATAAAAATCCACCTGTCTGCACTGAGAAATTGAAAACAGTAAAGGATATCCCCTGTGTGCCTGTCGGGATGCATACGTTACGTATGTCCTTAATGAGCACTATTTTCCAACTATATTTAATTTAATTCGCAAACTCTCAGTTAGAGATGCTAAAATTACTAAATTTTGCTCATACATTTTCACACGGCCACTGATAATTTAAACTCCTGTTACATTTTGCATCTTCTCTCTTATTCTTCATAAAGACCACTCACTACATATTATGCTGGATCACAAACTGTTCTAACATATAATAATAATGAGCACTCCAATACGTTCCCCAGTTCATTGCCGAATCAATATCAGCTTGATTAAACCAATATTTTCATTCAAAGTTTATAACTGCTGGTGCAACGACGTCGGAACAGGCGGTAGAAGTATCACCAGAAAAAATTATAGAAAGGTATTTACAAATAATGTCCTTACAATAATTGATTCCTCAAAGACTCCAATATACTGAGTTACTGACAAAAGTAGGCATCCTTTGAACCAAAATGTCGAAATTCATTTGGTCCAAAGCTTTCAGATAAATTACAGAATGCCGGTAAAATATTTCCTTATTTTCCTAATAATTTGGCCGTCCTTTTTACCAAATAGCTTGAAAATCGGGCGACATTTTTTAAACATTTGCGAATTATATTACTCCTCAAATTCCTTAACTTTTTAAAAAACATAAAAAGAAACTTCAAAAATCCCCAACATACAGAATCTCTCAGAAAACTGATTCCAACCTCCCCTTTGACAGTGTATATATATATCCTATCCACCTTACATATCTACAAGTAAGTACTTCGATCTTTAAAATACTTTCACACCTAAGATTGCATTTATATACATTTTGATTGAACGGGATACTCGTATTGTTGTTTGAATGGAAGAAACTATATCCTTCAACGATGTGGGCACACATGAATATCTGAAATTACTTTCATTACTGGAAATATATTTAGAACTGTATCTGGCTTATCTTCAATAAAACTGTAAGATTTCATAAATATGGGTTTTATATCACTCTGTCAACATGTATAGTTGAGAAACAGGTAAAAGTAACTGATTGAAAGTAGTTGCTTCTCACAGAATAACGATTTTTCATAATACTGATTGACAACTCTATACATAATAAATTGAAAACAATTTTCAGGGTAACCTCAAACCAACACTGTTGGACAATTTTTAACTGATTGCGTTCAATTCTATTATCAAAGTTACTCTTCTGTGTAGTATATAGTACCACGATAATCAAATATTAATGAGGAACCAGTTATTAGTGTATGAAATTTCCTGGTTCGAGAGTTCCACCTTGTATGTATATATATATTAACCCGGGGTCACGCTAACAGTAGTAGTAGTTATTAATAACCAAGCAGGGTAAGGAGTACACATATACTTAATCTGCTCTCAAACTTCTAACACATATGTACACAAAACTACGAAAATTTGAGTTGGAGCTTATCCTCAAAATCCTCTGCCCAAACTTTCTTTAAAACCACATAAATTAATTTATTTCTTATGCAACTAAGGTGAACTACTAAATTTAATTGTAACAATACGTGAAATCAATCAGACCACAAAGAATTTCCTCTCGCACGTCAATCAATCAAAACATCACGATCTCGCAGACTCCCAACCACTCGCCATATTTGAGAATATCACATTCGTCTGCACCGTGCATTCACAAGTACAACTTTTATATGTTCGTTATGGTAGGGTAGGGGCCTATCTACATCATTCCCAGCATGTATGTATGCTATGCTCTTTACCTCGTACGCATATATGTATATGAATTAGTCTGGGTCTGTGTCTCTGCACTTCTGCAGTCTCCCTTTTAGTCATGTAGTCTTTCATACTGTAGTACAGTAGCAGAGTATACCCATATGAATGGTAAAACTATGCATACGGATTATTAACCAAATCTTTACAAAAAATCATTTGTACGTTTTACTCCTTTTATTATCAAATTTCAAGTTGAATTCCTTTTGCTATCAACTTGTGTTACTTGGGTTGTGGTTCACGTTCGCAACAATCGAACGGACTTTAAGTTACCTTTTTAACAGAATTTAAGACCGAAAATCTGACTCCAGTGTTGGTCATTCTTGAAGGATTCGAAGGAATTCGCTTAGATGGCATCACCTTTAATGGGATAAGCAATATAAGCATTCCGAAATTGGAACTAGCGATTTGCAATTTGCAATTTAATACTTACTTTTAAGTAAATTCATTCGTATCACTGTTACACTTCCAAGGATAACCTTGTATTGGCTTGGAAAAAATTGATATTTTCAAGTCAGATATCATTATTTACATTTCGAGAATATTTGAAGACGAAATTAAGCGCGAATGAATTTGTAAGGGTTAATTGTAAGATGCATGGGTGTCAAGTGTTGACATTGGAAGCATCTTGTACTATCACTACGCTAGACTATGGTAAAATTGAATAGTAAATATTGTTCTTGTCTAAAATAAAATTTTGGGAATAATTATCGACTTCTTAAGCGTCATATCAAATGCATTCTACGTATACATGTACATTGTTGAATATAGGATGGTTCATAACTAGAACCGCCTGTATGCATTATGCTGGCATGTACATAAGACATTCCAATTCATTCGACGAAATTTACTACTGACAAAATAAATAACTAACGAGTTATGAGTCGGAATTTACAAAAACGTGCAAATTTAAATTGGCGAGACTCTACTTTTAACGAAGTATAAGTATATCACCCAATCCATCAGTATCTTAACAACTATTGACTGCATGGAAGAGAGAGTCGAAGACAAAGAGTGTAATAAAGAACGGGGACGGTACACTCATCTGGCCGCCGACTCGGTCTAGTATTGACGATTGGGTCTTGATCGAATCCTCACCTCACCTCAACCCGGGATTTTTAGTGACGCGGATAAATCCAGACATGAACTGTCAAACTCCTTGAATATTTCGAAAATATTATTGATACATGTTATAGAGCTATAACGAGATTCGGTATGAAAGCAGGAACACAATCAACACTAAATATTTAAATTGGTTGAGTCTAGGTATCCGTACGTTGGTCGCGCAATATTGCCAAATGCCGCCTGACTGTCAGCCACGTCTGTGGCTGGAAGTATTTGCTTAAAAGCAAATGTACTCACTGAGAACGTTCCCATCCCCAGATGCGGATGGCCGTTTTCTAGTTATTTAATAAACTCTCCACTGAATACAGAAATATCCTGCACATGCACCACAGTATACAGTGGAGTAATTGGGGAAAACGATATATATGTTGATAGTTGATGGTTATTTCACTTTGGTGCTACAATGTGCATGTATTATAATTTAATTGTTTGAGCCTTGTGTTGGTGGTTATTTCAGTTTTGAATAAAGTATGGTGGTTATTTCAGTCTGTATTAAGCGATATGCGTATGACATATCATATAATTATGTATATGCTTCAATGTTACAGCTCTCTCGCCCTCCTCTTCGCATTTTCCCCGTTACTCCGAATTACGTAAACAATACTGCAACTTTTTATACTAATTGTAAGATAGAAATTAGATCTCTAAAATCTGTCGTACATCACATAAACGTATGTTTCCGTGTTACTGCTCTCTCGCCCTCAACACCGCATTTCCCCTTTGATCCGAATTACATAAACAATGCTGGATCCTTTTAGTTCCGACCTTTATAACCAACACCCACGTACTATTACACAATGATAAACTTTTAATAATAACTTCAAGCTAAGCAAAATTACGGTGGGGCCAAGAAGTCGCTCTGAAAAATGTTTTACTTTATAGTTATTCTTCAAATAAACTGCTCTTTGCTTTATTTTGTTCAACTTATACACCAAATTCAAAACTGCACGTAAGTCATATAAGTCATGGTCCTTCATTAGTGAAATGATGAAGGACAGGATGCATTCGCAGAACTCGCTGGAAAAGAAAGTATGTATATTTCATTAAAAAGAACTTCCACCAATGTAAATAACTATGTAATTACTCACAAATATAGAAGTGCTGCTGCTGCTTCGGATTCAAGAAATTCGGATTCTGTAATCCAAGGAATAATGGTGGATCGTCTAGTGATGCGATGCAGCATGACATCAAACGATTAGTTCTAGCGATGCAGCCACAGCCAGAGGGAATCTCTGTGAAGAGTTGCATTATTAGACGTTGATTCAGCTTTTCGTGCGTTAAGTAAAGATAGAGGATTAAAATGGCCAAAAATCGACACCCACGATCTACAAAACACGATTATTA
>JAQFXU010001472.1:0-28757 GCA_034693705.1 Spatulosminthurus flaviceps | reverse complement strand
GCATGGGTGCTATACGGACCGCAAAACCAGACTGTCTTATCGAAAAACCGTCTTAAAGGGTAACCGGTTTAAAGGGGATCTTCTTAATGTTAGGTATATGGAGTTTTGCCGGGACTTTCAAATTCGACCGTAGTAATGTAAAACCGTCTTAATCGTAGGCCGTCTTAGAGAGTTTTTACTGTATATGCCATACATTACTGTGTGGGTCATGGTGGGCGATGTTCTGCACGAGTGTTGGTTCTTGTGTGCTTGTGACTGGGTCATGTTATCGACTGGACCGATCCAATTGGTGATAAGCAGAGCATTAACTCTTGTACTCCCTTGTATATGAGATTACAAGTATAGTACATATATATATTATGGAAGTTATTACGATGGAGAATGAATTGGCCAAATATGACGCAGTAGAATTTGGGGGACTTTACCTAGCCCAGTAGGGCTATTTTTATTAAATTTAAATAAAATAAAGGTGGAACACTATAAGGGCCGCGCGGCCAACCGATTAATAATAATAACCAGAGAGAGGGAAATAAAATTCCCGAAATAATAATAAGGATTGGGAATTTACGGAGCACTTTTTTATGAGGTGTTATGTCTGTCGACCATGAGAGAGAAGAGAGCCCTTCCTCTTCCTTTTTCACGCTCGCCGCTCCAGCCAGATCATTTGCGAGGTTTCTTGGCGCGGTGCCAACGCATAGCGCTAGATCGCGTTCGACCAAACGTTTGGGGACGTTGAGGGACGTACGCAACAGGAGTTCCGGGGGGAGTATGGCTGTCCCGGTCACGACGGATTCTTTTAAGGGAAGAGGGGCCAGAACGTCGTCAAACGCGAATCTTGAACGGAACATGATGAGCATAATGGGCTATCGAGCGGTTTTTGTGCGGGGTATTCCATCGCCTATGATTCCGGCGGTAACGACGAGCCCCTGGTGGTCGGGGAGGCTTACAGTAAAATTTGATTGAAAAGAGAGGGGTTAGTGTCGGATCATCGTTTGGTATTGGGTTTTGGTCTTCGTTTGGTCGGACCATGGGACGCCGACGGTTGCGAGGGTCTGGACTCTCCAGAAATACTATTTTAGGGGGCGGCGGAGCGCGACCAAGATGAGGTTTCGGATCAATCGGAGACTCAATTTACATTTTAAGCACTTAAGCACTCAGAGGAGACACTTTTGGGAGAAATGTCCATGACGTTTGGAACCGGACTATTTAAGCCCCTACTTGCGAATTCGTAAGTCAATGCGTGGCTCTGTGACATTTCCGGATCGATAGGGATGGGGGATTTCGGGAGTTCAGCCTCCTCCACTGGAGTCATATCCTCGATGTCCATGGACGAGTCCGAATTTCCGTCTAGAATCGAGATGGTGTTATCCACTAGTTATTTTTTCTTCTACCTATAAAATCACGTCGAGAAGTAGTGCATCGCATGGGTACAAAAACGAGGTACCCGTACCCAAATTAATCTTCGGGTTTATTCAAAATCGGTACCTTTACCCGTACCCGACTCCGAGGTACCCGGGTACATATTTCTGGTACCTGTAACCGAAATTATTTCAGGAACCGCGTACCCGTACCCGAAATGTACCCGAACCCAAAATTTACCCAGAATATTGGCAGTACCCGTACATTCCCGGGTACTCTGAGTCAACAGGTAGAAAATGCTGAAAAACAGGTTTTCGCTAATTAACTTTATTGGAGTTACTAAAACAAGATATGACGCATATAAACCGAACAAAAAATTGCAGTAATTTTACTGTACATACCCTAGGAAACCCAAATTAAATAAAGTGATACGAATTGAATATATTGTAATATGCACATTGTCCGATTTAAGTGCTAAAACACATGAATCAAGTCGATACATTAGATAGTAGTCTATCTTCATATACAGTGGGTAACATCAAATTGAGGGGAATTAGAAATCCTATAGTAGGTCCACACAAAGTTAAATATGTAGACTTCACTCGATTTCGATCGATTTCTCACTTTCCCCCAAAATATTTTAATTGAAAATCTGGTTGCAAATTTAATTAAGGTTGGTAAAGTTTGTACATTGGTATTTCAGAGTCAGAGCGAGAAAGACCTATTTGTTTGTGGGCAATAACTTTACTTAGTTTCTGTACTTGTTTCAATTGAAAGCTTGTACTTTGATTTGTTGAGAGTAAATAAATTGTCAAGAAACGGTTGGAAGTTCAAAGTGTTGGGATTATTTGAAGTACTAAACAATAATTTTCAAAACCTATAGTGACCTTGAAACGAAACTGGCATTACTTGATAAAAGTGCATTATTTGTATTTTTATCATTGCTTTTCCTAGGGCTGCTATCTCCAGGTCGGAGTAGTGAGCTGGGACTGACGCATTATCTGACCTATGATTCATCATTATAAAAATTTTTAATTTCTAGGATGCAGCAGTATACTATAAAGCGTTTAGTTCCCAGCAGTCATCAGTAAATCCTATCAAAATTGGTGCTACCGATGTTGTCACGCAGACAAACGCCTTCGAAAGGGAATAATCGCTGGTTTTAATTTAATTTTTACGGAGGACCACCCTCTCAATGTGAGGGACAACTTTCAAAAAAATGATGAGCTTAAAATAATAATAACTATTATTTCCCCAAATAAACCCAACACTTCACATTTATAATTGTTATTCCCAATATTTATTTATATTAATGCTCAATCAAACAAATAATTATTATTATTACAACAATTAAATTCAACTCTAGTTGAAATGTTCACAGGCACAAACTTAAACTAATTGTCAGCACATCAAATATACGTCCTGCTCATTCCAACTCCCAAATCCTAATGACAATGAAATATAATAATAAGATACAACAAAGGACGTACAAACTGTAACATTAAACGTTCGAACGAAAACTTGACCAAAACGAAGAATTTAATTTTTCCTACGTTTTTAACTTTCGCGTCTAAGATCGCAGTACGTACTTACACCCCTTCTGAACGTTCTGGTCATTTTCATTGTTGGGCCCTGCAATTGCAATGCAGGGCTCATTTGCCTTTACATTTTTATCCAAATTACCCTCAGCATTATTCTCATTAAAATCGAAGCTTCCAGGAGCAGGGGCAATTTGCATAGGTTGAGATTTACTAGATTTAATATTATTATTTCTCATGCCTTCACCCATGCCTCTACTCTTACGGCTTCGTGCATATTCAAACTGCGACAACCGAAATTTAGACTAACAAATCTCTTTACCTCGATATCATCAAAAACCTTGCTGGAGTACACAAAATATACGAATGTGATTTTGAACTATTGAGGATCCCAGTGCAGTCACAAAATTCAGAAAAGCCTGGTAACTTTTTCTCGTCCATTATCATTTACTCTCCTGTTCCAATTTCCAATCTATCGGAAATATCATTTACGTGTGCACAACCTGCTGACTTCTAATAGACGACGAAATCTCATGAAGCTGTGCCCCTTAAACATTTGTTGGTGTGCATGAGCTTGAATGGTTGTTATCATTAAAATGGTCTCCATGATTTATCTATGAAGCCCCTGCACATATGAATTGGCAATCGACCATCGAATAACTAAGGAAAAAATTGATGCACTTTAAATATGTTGGCAAAAAAGAAACGTCAAGAAAAAGTACCATCTTCTCATGCTTGTCTCCGGTAACTGTACAATTTGCCTCTATAATAATGGAACTACATGTAAAAAGATAAAAAGAAAAGCCATCTCTCATCTTTTACATGATAGCCAAGAGCCTGCATATACACAGCCTTCTGGACAAGTTTCCATCCATGATCTTCATGATCTGAATGATATCTTACAGAAGACTTGAGTCTTTGGTTTCAGCAAAATTCTCTCTCCGAACATCAAGTCACATAAAAATCAATTTTTCTTTTCAATAAAATTCCCTTTCTATTCTCTCCCTTCATGCTTCTTTGAATATGAATCATGGAGGAAATTACATGAATTGATTTACTATCAATTTTTTCCACACTAAATCATCCTTGTCTTGGGTTCAGCTCATCTTATTTACTTTCTGTAACGTACTCCGCATCCACAGTTTTAAAAAAGGACAATAACAATATTTCAATTTCCACAAGGAGAGGACCTTCCTCTAAATCCTTCTCTTTTGAGTAATCAAGCTGAAAATACCATAGTATACATACATTGTTTGGAGCAAAGGAACATCCTCTTCAAATGTTCTTTACATATATATACATGTACATACATGCATGTTGTATGTACTCACGTGAATAAAAATGCATTCAAAGTAACCGTCTGAAAGCTGAGTGGTTTCTTTTGGGAATCAAGCTTTGAGAATACAAATGGGAAGAAAATACTGCTGTAGGACAAAGGCAATATAGAAAGTCCAATATTGTTCATCATTCTAATGTACTGACTTTTTTTTCCTATGTCTATCACAATATTTGAGTCAACTCTCAGTACAAAAGAGTCTGCTTTCCCAGCTGGTCTACAATCCACAATAAGACCAACTTTTTGAGCAAAAGCACTCATCGTTTGGCAGGAGGAGGTTTGCGTTAGGAAAACAAAAATGTTCAGATTGAGAAAATATAGCTCAGAAAAATTATTTTAAATTCATTACAAACACATGGAGGTTCCACCATGCATACAAATACATTCTCTCGTCTCTCTTTGAAACATCAAGAAAATGAGTGGGCTTGAAAAAGCTACCTGGAGGAAAAATATTTACCTTCTATCCCCCCTCGCACTTTTTCCCCTCTCAGACATTCTTATTCTTATGATTGCCAGTGAAATTCTCTCAACTCAACATTTCGATGAACAAGGAGAGAGAGGAACAAGAAAAAAAACCAATGGAAGATAAACAATCGAGATGGAGGAAAGAAAATGTTGACCATACATCGTCCTATTTTAAAACTGGTGGATCATCTTTAATTCCCAAGCCAAAATTTTTCAAAATTTTGTTACGAGTGTAGTAGAAATTGTCCGGCAACAATGCAATATCAAAATAACACTCTTCCATAAAATAACCTTTCACATACACTTTGAACAACATAAAGCAAACAATTAAATTGGATTCTACACCATCTGAAATCGAGGTCATGCTGGAAGCTGTAGAATTCAGATAAAGCAGCGCCAGGGAAAATTCCCTCTGTATAATGGTGACTTGCATGACAGTTGTCTAAAAAATAAAGGACTGGAAATACTGGAAATGTACATGGTAACTGACATGCTAAGTTTTTGTTATCATTCCCCTAATAATTATTGCGGAAATGGAAAAGATTCTGAAAATATATTTACGAATAGTAATTGCGGTGTTTCTCATGTGTGCATGTATTTATCTTCAGGATGGAATTACATGTGGATGGTATTTAAGAGAGAGAGAGAAATCAGAGATTTGCCCAAGAGGAAAAAATTGGGTAATTTAAATCATTCTCGTCGTAAGTCACCTCCCTTTTGCTTTCTCAAAATTAGACTGAGTAATGAAATTAAATGAGCCAGAAATCATAGGAGAGAATTATTCTCAGAGGGATTTCTCCTCGAGATTGAACTCACCCCAAGGAAACCTTGTAGTATATAAAGCTAGTCATAAAGTGGATTTTGACCAGGCAAATTCATTGCGTCGAGTTGAGTCTGTCTCTGGTAATTTCCTTTGGCGTACTTGAAGCTACAACATATACATATTTAATTTGTGCAAGTCGTGTAATACGTTGGAGTCGGAGAGATTTTCTACCCTGCATTAGATGAGACAGTGAAGGAGCTTAGTGTCCTTCGTTAGTAACAAGTGTAGAAAATTATGGGGTAGCCGTCACATCAGAAACTGTCGTAGTGAGAAATTATGTATACATTATTCCTTTACATTCATTGCTCTACAAAGCCGGCTCAGGTATCAGGAGTGGGAGAAAGGCATCCTTTGGTTGTAATAATTGTTATTTTCAAACGTAAGTACAAGTATAAATAGGCCCTTGTTAAGCTTGCTCTTCGTATTTAGATATGCATGGGAAATAAAGTATGAGGATTGTGAATAATAATAATTATTGTAGAGAAACTTTTAGAGCGGAAATGTAAAAGAGTGAGTTTGTAAGGAAGCTTGGAAGGAAAAGAAGAGAAAGAGTGCATATGTGTTCTATGTCCCGACAACAGAAATTACATCCTCCGGAATAAAATCCCACTTAATATGAGAGAAGCCAGGGAGCCGGGAGGGATGTGAGGTGAGGAAAGGAGAAGTAGACACGCAGGTAAATGAGAGGAGGCTTGTATAGAATGAGATGAAAGTAAAGGGAAGAACAGAGGATGATGACAATAACAAAAGAAAGATAATCAGGCAGGAGCTGTTATGCTCAAAGAACACAAGTTCCTCCCCGCCTGGACAATTGACACAAAAGGAGGGAGACAAGTGTCGATTGCACAAAAGGAAAATTGTTCACGAGTATTTAAAGTGTTAATTCTCTATGACAGTCTCGTCGAGAAATTCCCAAGGCTTGTTTTGTTGTAGTTGCAGTACATTTCTTCCTCAAGTCCTCTTGCTTCCACTCAACTGTCTTAATGCCTTTTTTAATTTCTTTTCATCCTATTTTCTTCTCAACTCCCCTCTCCCTAATCCCACTGAGGTTCCAGCATCCATAAAATTACCATATCACCCTAACTTTCACTTGCGTAGCTTCCTCCATGTACAATCAATGATTACTTTCAACTTAAAATATCAATTGGCTCTCAAAACTTGAGCGAATAAAAGTTGTAGGGGTAGTAATGAAAGCATTAATTGTTGTATCCTTCGTAATTTTATGGGCTTGAGGAATCTAATAATGGGGCATTGTTTTAATTAGAAGCGCGATCTCTTAGCTGAATTTCCCTCACACCAGCCAGAATCAAATGTTCGCAATTATTTTGACACAGCTTCAGCAATTAATGGGCTAGAAATATTTGTATTGTCCGGGGCCTTATACACATACACATAAACAAAACCCATTTTGTCACTTTTTATCAAAATAACAACTAATTCATCAATAATATTAGTAATGTTTTTGAAACAGTGAAAGCATGGATTGCAAATTATTTTCTTTTTTATTTGCATTCAGTTTTTCACATTGATTAATTCCATCTTCCATCCTAATTGTAGGACAAAGTATCAACTCATCTACTGCTGCCTACTATACCCTGACAGTAGATTTCTTATATAACTCACCATGGCCTTTATCTTTGAGTTTAGCTGCAATTAGGGGATCTAACAGCCTGATGCCCATTGTTCCGGAGAAGATCTCCTTTCTGACATTTGTCAAGGATATGACCCAAGGTTTCGTACTCATTGCAGTGTCTGCACTGGTTGTTAACTTGATTAAAGCCAGACTTTGATCTGACAGGGAGTACATTTGCTGTCATTTTGATTGCATTGGTTCCACTCAGACGTTGATAGGCCGAATTTGTTAACTCGTCATTTATTAGCTGGAGGATATTCGGAAAATTGAGCTACTCCCCTTCCTTGTGATAGGATTATTGATTGAATTATTTGATTGAACTTTACTCATGTGTTAAAAAGTAATCAAATTTTCTTCTTGTTTACATTGCTATTAACAGCTACACCTACTGGTGTACAAAAATGAATTTAAATTGATATGTGGGTTTATACTCCGGTGCCTAACCGTAGGTCTAGAGTTGTCAACCATCTTAAGCCTTTAATCGTTTATTCGCATTACAAAGTTTCAAAGATTGAAAGCTATCTATGAGGGTTTCGGTTTTCTGGGGTCATCCTTGCACCTCGCACACGTCTATTAAAAACTTCACGGAAAGTTTTTTCTTGAACAAAACGTTTTGAAAACATCTGGGTCATAGAATAATTACCTAAAAGCATTTTTGAAGTACTTAAAAAAGAGGGTCAATTTTTTTTCAATTTAGGTTCTTAACTAATTTTAAACTTTATTTTAGTTCCAAAAAATGTATTTAAATAATTATTTCTATGAAATTATTTTGTCGTCGAGAGGTTGTGGAAATTTATGTACGTCTTTCAAAATTGTTAAATTAAAATTACTTTATCGGGGTCAAAATAATTTTTAAAAATTGTTTCCAGTCCCCAACAATTATTTTTTAGAAATAAATGTTCAAATTATTTTCTTGGAAAATTTTTTCTAGTCCCTAAGAATTTTAGTCGAGGTAAAGTTGGTTCAAAAAATCTAAACATTTAGAAATATTTAAATAGTTTACATGCAAGTCAAAACTCCGTATTATAAGGATTACATTTTTTCTCATCTCTCACTTAAAGCTTTTTTGGGTATTAGTACCCATTTTAAGGCGAGGAACGCTAAATCTAAAATATTATACATTATGCTCAAATATACAGCAGGGATTTTGTATTTTCCTAACATCACCTAAATATACCTTCATTTTAATAACAGGAAATAAAAAAAATTTCCCTTGTATTTAATACAACAAGCTAGTACTTGCAGAGTATTAAAAAATCGCAGAGGAAAATTTTAATGCAAATGTATTGGCGTTTTCCGAGTTGTCTGATAGAAAAAAAGTACGATGAAAAATGTCTATGCATGATATTATAAAAATTTCTGCTCACAACGGTAGCATATAGAAAATACAGATACTAATTTCCACTCAAATAGCACTTTACTCTTGCCCTGTGACAAAAAACAATTGAAAAACGTCGGAAATGCATAGCGTCAAAATCACGTACACACAACAATAATCCGTTCCGTTTTCCTTCCATTGATTTAAGTCCTTTATGAAGATATTTTAAACTTCTGTTAACTTTTAACCCTTGTAAATTGCATTGAGATTTAATTGCACTACGCCACGCTTTGCAAATAATAAAGAATTTGTTCCTGCAACTACGCATCATCCACATAATCATCATCAACATCTACATTCCATTAATAATCAATCTACTGAATTTTATTTGAGTCAATTTGACTTCTAAATGAATCATTTATGATGACAGCGTTCTAATTGCTTCAGTTCCCAAGGATTTTCTTTGTTTTAGTAATTTCTGGGAGGCTCTGATTCCTCAATACTAATACTCATCGTTCATATAAAAAGACTCGGATTATCGGAACTTGGACACCATAAAGCCAGTAGCAAGCTCGAACATCCTAGAACACACACACCCTGTTGGAAATATTGAGTTGGAAAATCTGAGGAATCATGAAGTTCATCACAGGAGCTATTTTCATTTTGGTTACTTTGGCACTTAGCACTGCTCCTACCGCTACTGCACAAAAATCAAACTCATGCTCGGACGATTGCATTTGTGGATTGATTTATCTCCCCGTCTGTGGATCAGATCAAGTTACTTACCCCAACCCCTGTTCCTTCGAATGTCAACAAAGGTGTGACAAAGGTAAGCTAATTATTGACATTTTTGAGTTCTAACCTTACGTAAACCTTTGCTCAGAGTAAAATTTGCATGTTTGACACAGACTTGGAAAATTTAGTAAAAAATGGTCATGATAATATTTAGCGCACATTATTTTTAATATTTTAGAGCTTACAACTTACACACGAGGACGATGCGGGGAAAATAACAATGGATGAACATTTGGAGGAGCTGATGGAAATTTCAATAAAATTCAAAGAACGCAAATATTTGAATATACTAAGCCACGGGTCATGATGGCATGGTTAATATTTTCGTTGCATATATTTGTTGTAAAATTCACAACTATTAAAAATTTTCAATTATTAAAATAAACACAGACTGTGTGTATACATTATTTCTACCAAAACAGTATTTAATTATTAGATAATTAATTAATTCCTAATGTTCCAATCTTACTTCCACAAATATTATACATAGAATTCAGGAAGTTCGCAGACTGAGTGAGATCTTTGACAGTGCGTTTCTTTAAGTACGTAGCGTATAATTTACGCTTTCAAAATATTTTCAAATCATTTCACAGCGCGTCCAAATTTTAAATCTACAGGGTTATTGTCCCCCCAATTGAAAATATCCAGGAATATTGTACGCCTACTGTGCCCCACAGTGTTAAAATATGGACGCGCTCTGAAATGATTTAGCAATATTTTAAAAATGTAAATTCTACGCTCTCAGAATTGCTTCCTACCATTGCGATTGGTGGGGAGGCTCAAATGTTACCGTCAATCAAAGATTAGGGGCAACAATTGATGGTTTTATTGTATTTCGCATGTATTTAAACGCACTCTTCACTAATTTTTCTCTCACAAACTAAGGCCCATACAGCTTTATGTTAAATACTTCTCAAAAGCTCTCAGCTTTCCAACCATACCTACCACATCTAAATCCGAGGGTATCACTTGAAAGATGTCCATTGTGAGTTCGAAGAAAAACTTAAAATCCCTCAAACTCATCTTAGCTCACAACAATGTCAGAGCTATTGAAATGTATCCTATGCAACATCACAATGCCTACTAACAGTCCAATTTTTTTTACCATTTAAATTAATTCTGCTCCAACACAAATTCAGGTTACTAAAAAGGAATTGTAAAATACGTGTATGTTGAATGGAAAAACCCAATTAATATTCTTTAGGAATAAGAAAAATTCTCTTGGCTTATTTCCACACTTACTCTCTTGAAAAAGGATAAATCCGGCACCTCTATGTGTTTTACTACACCAATCCTCATATTGCTGTAGTCGTTACTTATTTCTCAATAATTTAGTAATTTCATTTTTTTCCTTCTTCCAGTCTTCAATTTTTTTATGTTATACCCAAAGCTTGTCTGCACTCTGCCATCTCTGCTTCACAATCTCGAACATATGGTATGTAATCATCATCTGCTTTCAACAATGCTAAGAAAATGTTGTAATGTTGAAGGAACACTTTCCATTGAGCATTGAATCATTGCAAGCATTACTTTTTGGTGTGTATAACATAGATTTTGGAATATCGTCTGGAGTCCTATTATTTCTTTAATAGATTTTGCTAGCAAATTATTTAAATTCATCAAAACTTTTTTGAAATTTTCCTTAACGGAGCACACTGCAAAGGATATGTTGGTGAGGGCCAAACATATTGATTCATGATAGATAATTATTGGTCCGATCTAAGCATAGGTGTACAAACCAGATTTTTCAAATCTTGTCCAAAGTTTTTGATGGTACCCACCACATCAAATACTATTTCATCTTGAAAATTAACACCTTCATACCTTCATTTTAATAACAGAAAATGAAAACAATTTCCCTTGTATTTAATATAACTAGCTATAACTTCCAGAGTATTAAAAATCACAGAGGAAAATTTTAATGCACATGTATTGGCGTTTTCCTAGTTGTCTGATAGAAAAAAATAAGATGAAAAATGTCTATGCATGATATTATAAAAATTTCTGCTCACAACGGTAGCATATAGAAAATCCAGATACTAATTTCCATTCAAATGACACTTTACCCTTGCCTTGTGGCAAAAAACAATTGAAAAACGTCGGAAATGCATAGCGTCAAAAGCACGTGTACACAATAATAATCCGTTCCGCTTTCCTTCCATTGATTTAAGTCCTTTATGAAGATATTTTAAACTTCTGTTAACTTTTAACCCTTGTAAATTACATTGAGATTTAATTGCACTACGCCACGCTTTGCAAATAATAAAGAATTTGTTCCTGCAACTACGTATCATCCAAATAAAACCTAATGTATTCCATTAATAATCAATGTTCCGAATTTTATTTGAGTCAATTTGACTTCTAAATGAATCATTTATGATGACAGCGTTCTAATTGCTTCAGTTCCCAAGGATTTTCTTTGTTTTAGTAATTTCTGGGAGGCTCTGATTCCTCAATACTAATACTCATCGTTCATATAAAAAGACTCGGATTATCGGAACTTGGACACCATAAAGCCAGTAGCAAGCTCGAACATCCTAGAACACACACACCCTGTTGGAAATATTGAGTTGGAAAATCTGAGGAATCATGAAGTTCATCACAGGAGCTATTTTCATTTTGGTCACTTTGGCACTTAGCACTGCTCCTACCGCTACTGCACAACAATCAAGCTCATGCTCGGACCGTTGCATTTGTGGACGCAGTCATGCTCCCGTCTGTGGATCAGATCAACGTACTTACTCCAACCCCTGTTCCTTCGAATGTCAAAAACGTTGTGACAAAGGTAAGCTAATTATTGACATTTTTGAGTTCTAAAATTACGTAAACCTTTGCTCAGAGTAAAATGGAAAATTTATTAAAAAATGGGCATGATAATATTTAGCGCACATTATTTTAAATATTTCAGAGCTTACAACTTACACACTAGGACCATGCGGGGGAAATAACAATGGATGAACATTTGGATGAGCTGATGGAAATTTCAATAAAATTCGAAGAACGCAAATATTTGAATATCCTAAGCCATGGGTCATGATGGCATGGTTAATATTTTCGTTACATATATTTGTTGTAAAATTCACAACTATAAAAATTTTCAATTATTATTAAAACAAACACAGACTGTGTATACATTATTTCTACTAAAACAGTAATTATTAGATAATTAATTAATTCCTAATGTTCCAATCTTACTTCCACAAATATTATGCATAGAATTAGAATTATACATAGATCTTTAACAGTGCGTTTCTTTACGTACGTAGCGTATAATTTACGCTTTCAAAATATGTCACCCCAACAGAAAATATCCAGGGATATTGTACGCCCTATCCTAAAAATCAAGTTAAAATATGGACGCGCTCTGAAATGATTTAGCAATACATATTTTGAAAATGTAAATTCTACGCTCTCTGAATTGCTTCCTACGATTGCGATTGGTGGGGAGGCTCAAATGTTACCGTCAATCAAAGATTAGGGGCTACAATTGAGGGGTTTATTGTATTTCGCATGCATTTAAACGCACTCTTCACTAATTTTTCTCTCAAAAACTAAAGTCCATACAGCTTTATGTTAAGTACCTCTCAAAAGCTCTTAGCAAGAGCTTTCCAACCATACCTATCACATCACGGGTACCACTTGAAAGATGTCCATTGTGAGTTCGAAGAAAAACTTAAAATCCCTCAAACTCATATCAGCTCACAACAATGTCAGAGCTATTGAAATGTATCCTATGCAACATCACAATGCCTACTAACAGTCCAAATTTTTACAATTTAAATTAATTCTACTCCCACACAAATTCAGGTTACTAAAAAGGAATTGTAAAATACCTGTGGGTTGAATGGAAAAACCCAATTAATATCCTTCAGGAATAAGAAAAATTCTCTTGGATTTACCCTAAGGATTCCAACTTTGAAATAGACCACTGTAATGGCAAGAGTAAATATAAAAATATAAAGAACAAGAAAAAAACTGATTAACGGAGCTTTTGTGACTGAGGTAGTGAGGTGAATTACTTTTACTAAAAAAAACATACACACGCAGCCATTAAGTGCATATATCGTTGATGATACTGTAAAAGCAACAGTTTCATATGTATGGAAAAAGTCATGAAATATTTCCAAGGCTCTGACACGACCTTGATGAATCTCTCCTTCATTCGTAATGAACTGCATATGGTGAGAGGAAAAGGTGCGTGGGTGGTTGTGCAAGGTACTCTCAACTTACAAGAAAAAGGCTATGGTTGGTTGGGTGTAAGAAATAAGAGAGAGAGAGAGAGAGAGAGAGAGACAAGAACCTTGGATGAAAACGCTAAGTGAAAGTTACTGTTCACGTAGTAGGAGTCTATGTTGAGAGGGGAATGTGTTTTCAAATGCAAATCATTTACAGAACGTTGAGTCTTCCTTTCTTTCTCCTTCCTTGCTCATCCTTCCTCAGCCAAAGAAACAATTTTGTTGACTTGGATATACATTCTTCAGTGAAGCATCGGAGCGACAGGAGGAAAGATTTGACAATACCTTCTCCCCCATAAGATCTATATTATACATTGCTAAACATATTGCTAGCTACGTACATATGTATTCACACAAAAGGACAAGACAAGTTTTTCTTCCTCAACATATCATGCTTGCTCCAATATACTTACCTCTACTACACACACGCTCTCCCTCCTACATATATTACTACAAGAGAAATAGAGTAGTAAGTGAAATAGCATGTCGCTCCCTCGCGCTCTGAGGTGGAGATAGCCATCAGCAGAAAGCAATCTGGTACTCATTCATACATAAACACATGTTTTAGCGTTTAGTAAAAACCTTGTTACTTGCCATAGGGAAAGAACTCGTGCGTCCTTACATTTCCCCCTATATTATTCACCCAAATACAATTCCACCTTTTCCTTAGCAAAATCTTACACTGAGGGAAGTGAGAGAAGGGGTTTATCCATTTATCATACAGGAGGATATAAACTTGACTGAAATGTGGACACACAAATCTCCTTCAACTTCACACTTTCTCCTCCACATATGTACACAAACACGTACATACACACATAGAAAAATATATATACATTTTCTTACCTCCCAATCCATTCAACCCTAGACATCCAATGAACAACTGTTACTCATGTGCATTACATATAGAAGTAAGTAAAATAACAGAATATCACCATCGCTTTTTCTTACAAGCTTATAAACTTACTCGTCCTCAGGGTTTTTATTTCCCCCCCCCCTCCAAAAAAAAACTATCTGTACATTGTTACTCTCTTACCTCCACTACCATACTTTTACCTTTGTGCAGAGAAGAGGAAAGGAGAAAGTCTTCAACATTCTGTCTACCTTTCAGTCACACCATGAAATGGATGGGTAAGTGAAAGAAGCTTATGTATTCTAGCTCTCAGGATTCTTCCCAACACACACACACACACACGCATAGGGAAACACTGAGAGAGGAAAAACACTAACATTTATACACAAGGGCTATGTTTACTCGTCTATGTTAAAGGAGAAGGATGGGAATAGTCATTTCTTCCAAGGATTCTTCCAGTATTTGTTACTTCACTTTCCTTGAACATGAAACAACTTAGGTAGGGCTAGTATAATCCATTTCCTGACTCCCACATCCCTCTACACACATATTTATATATAAGGATGGATACATAAAGCACATCCGCATCTCTCTACCCAAGCTATTACCTCCACTTGAGTACATGTAAATACATATATAAAGTAGAAGCTTTAAAAAAAACTATGTCAAAATCTACATTGTCGGGCTACTCCAGCCGAACCAGTTCAAGTAAGTAGCCAAATAACTTACGCGTGTACACAAATATATGTAGAAATAAAGTACATGTAAAAATATATAAGAAATGAGAAGCATTCCATGGATATGAAGCATACCATGGAAGTATCCATTTATTCTAATGAAATAAATTCTTGATAAAAATATCCTTTCTCCCACGAACACTTCACTAAAAATATATTTTTTTCATAAGGAATATCACCATGAAAGTAAAAATGTAGCTTTATTTCATCTAAAGGATACAATGCTCCCGAGCTTGGTAGAGTTTCAAAAAAAAAAAAAAACACTGGGATTATTCCTATGATAATTTGTTTGGCCTACAGAGTAAAGTAAAGAAATGTTTACATGGGAAAATTCTCCTTCCTTGTAGGCTCACCCGCTCTTTTTATCTCTCCTCCAACAAAATAGTAGAATGGAACTGAAGAAACGTGAATTGACATAGGTCTTAGCCAATAACTCTATCTTCATCCATCACTCTCTAGACCTTCCTGCGGTCACGATGTATATCCTCAACCTTGAAAGGGTGATGTAACATAAGATATCGTATTCCATAGAATTCCTGTAAGAAATATTACAAGTTTTACACTACCTACAAATGGAGGAGTTTTCTCTGTATGTTGTGTATGCACACATATGGGATTTTGGGTAAAGAAAAAAGTATGAATTTTCTAGGTAATAATTTAAGACCAATTAAGTCTGGTAAACGTCTTGCATTTTTTATGACACACACACACACACACACACATACTACGCTACTACGCAGCAACACACATAAACATACGTAAGCTTATACGTCGACTTTCATTTTCCATGAAGAAGATGAAAACTCAAGGATTTAGGTCGTATATATAAAATTGACCTAAAACTTTGCGAAATAAAAGTTTATAAGGAGGAATAATAAGATGGTATTGTTGAGGGGAAATGTATTAAAGGGTATGTGAGGAAGTTGGAAGTATTGAGGGATTTTCTTCCCTTGCCATGTATGTAGTATTTTATCATTGCATTGTTAGTTCAGATTAGTAGTCTAAATTCCATTGTCAAAATATTTACATTTGAGGAGTTAGAGAGGGAGGAAGGATTACATAGCCGGATTCGACTTTTTCAAAAGAATTAACTTATATGTGCTTCTCTCTGCATTTAACTTCATGCTGAGAAAATAATGGAATTTATATTATGTAGATAAAAATATATCAAAACTCTATATGACTATATGTTTTAAGTTGCTATATATTTAAATTGCAAGTTTTTTCTCTCTCTCTCTCTCTCTCTTCTCTTGTTGAGTTCCCTTGAAGGAGAAAGGTTTTGAGGAAATCGCCTCAAGTTTTCACCACAGTTCCGGTATAGATTTGCTGATAAAAACTTGCGAATATAAATATGTAAAATATATGTATACACACATGTTCCAAGTAAGTAGGTACACTCTTAGTTGGAAATTGCAAGGGAATTTCTATACATGTATATATTTTATGTGTGGACTTCTTCGTGTGAATAAAAAAAATTGGGTAAGAAAAGTCAAAAGCCGCGTGACTTTCATTTCCTCCTGACTCTAACTTGCCATGACTTGAAGGAAAGAGTGAGAGAGAGAGAGAGAGAAAGTGCCATGAGTATACATATTTCTAGAATTTTTTCCCCTTATACTTGCTTTTCTATATATAAGACGTAAATGTGAAAAAATAATATCATGCGAGCATTCTTCATTGTAGATACAATCGTTCCAGTACAAGTATACATGGCTGTCGCTATCTTTGTAACTTCTTTAGTTTATTACCTCCTTTTCCATGCCTATTTTTTCCTTCCCTTTCTTGAGCTATTTTTCTCACTTGCAAGCACTTCATCAAGGGAAAACAAGTTGCTCGTTGCAATAACTACCAGACTCTCAACCATACTCTGACGCCTTCTATGGATTTATTAATGGCCTTAACTATTGTCCAAAGGTTGAATTCAAGATTTTTTCCCCTTCTCTCGAGAGGGGTTACATATATAGAATAGAGTGAGAGAGAAAGAGTGAGAGAGAGAGTGAGAAAAGAGATTACCTGATTGTGAATTATTCCATTCACTCCTACTCTTATTAACTAGAAGCATTAAGAAACATTTGATTTCTTTTAGATAGTTTTTCCATAGAATATTCCATGGTAGTACTCCTTGTCTCCTCTCTAAACTTTCTCCTTTTATGGTTATAGTCAAATTTATGCTCTTTTGTTTCCTCAGAACAAAAACAAGGATAACATGAAGCAGATTATTACTTTCATCTCTTTTGTTTCCAAAAAGCTTATTCCTCGTATTATTCCCAATGTTAATGTACAATGTTACTCTTTCATCCCAACTTTCTCCCTCAATGGGTATACATAGCCACAGTTAGCCAATATCTTTTATTACCTACTACATTTGCTCCAAATGACTAAACCTCCCAAGACAGAGGGAAATGCTGATGGGGGAAATTGATGGAGCCAAGAGAGATTCAAGAAGAGGAGAGAGAAAAAGTCAAGGACCTTGGCACTCCTAACGCAATTTACATACATCTCATATTTTACAACCTAGAAATATAAGAGAAACTTGGGAGATTTCTCTTTCCTTCTACCTTTACAATAGTAGAGGATCTTGGGATATTTTCTCACACACACACACACACACATTATTTCCTTATTGTAGTGGGAACAGTAATGTTCATGGAGTGGAGCTCATATATTGGAATTCACAAGGGAACAAGAGAAATTATTGGTTTTGTTGGTATATTTTGATCACGCTTACTCAATCCGTTGGTATAAAAGGCATGAAATTAGCATTTAACATGCAGCCAAGGGTTTCAAATACTCACAGAATTACCCTTCCAAGCTCTTGTATTGTGTAAGAGGGAAAGAGCAACCTGGAGCTCTTTAACCATTATTATTAGGACCCCGTTGGGTGGTGACCTCTCTCTCTCTCTAGACATTGATGGGGGAATTGGAAATAAAATATTTTCTATATGTGGATTTTCGTGTGAGACTTTCCTTCCTTACAAAGGAACTAGCTCCCTCACACTAAATCCAACTATGGGTGCAAATGAGGAAAGAAAATGTATGCTTGAGAACGTATGTGTTAGAAAATGTGTGTATTTGTGCGTTATATTTTATACGCATTTATATGTAAAATAATGAAACTAAATATATTTGAAAAGGAAATGCTGTCGAGTACTGGCTCACGTGTGAGGGAATATCATTGAAAGTATATGGTAGCTTGTTTACAAGCATTTATTAAGGTAGAATGTCAAATTTCAATAGGTTTTTAGCTCAGATTGTGTGAGTTTTGTTGAGTAAGGAGAGAAAGTCTAGGGGATAATGTGGTGTGCGTGCAAGGGAGAAAGTGAATTGGTGCAGTTGAAATGATTCTATAGCTATAGTGTTTTTGGTAAAGAAGGGATTGGATTGTAATGAACATTGAACTGTGCAAGTTCAGTGTGTAAAGGTACTGACAATTATTATTGATGGGATATATGATGATTTTACATGAGGCCTGGAAATTTCTCCGACTCTTAGCCAACTTTCCTTTCCCTCTCTTCTCTCTCTCTCTCTCTCTCTCATCTTCTCTCCACGGTTCTGGAATTTATCATGCTTCCAACTGCCAACCGCCTGCCATCAGTTTCATTTTGCTAGCTTGTCATTTACCAACCGGTGCTTTATTTGTCAAAAACTCAACAAGAGAAAGTTCGCTTTGTAAAAAATTTAATACTCAGAGAAAGTTCGGTGGATACAATTTTTTTTCTCCTCTCTCCTCCAATACTACCCACGTGATCCTACCTTCTTCTATATGTGAATGTATATGTTGAGCAATGTAACTTCCGTAAATACTTTTTTTTCTCCGTAACAATTTTCCCCCCTCTATAATAGTAGTAATCCTATGTGAACAGTAATTGCATATACGCATGCAAGGGTAAATCTAATGTATGTATTTGTATGCAGTAGAAGTGAAGAAGGGGCAAGGGAAAAAGTGCAAGTTTTTTTCAGATGAGCTGGGATTTTATAAGCCTTTGTATTTGTACGTGTATGTGTGTGTGTGTGTGTGTGTGTGTGTGGGAATGTGTGTGTGTGAGTGGTTGTATTTGAAACTCAACATATATTTCCTGTCTCTGTCAGCATTTGTAATCCACCATATTCCTTGATATTCCTCTTCTTTTAGGAGGAGAAGAGAAAGTATTTTCCCCAAATGTTCTCTCCCATCAATCCTCATCCAAAAACTTTCACCTACATTCTTTCTCCAGCATTCTTATCCTCTCTCTTCGAGAAATAGCAATAGGGAGAAAAGCGAACGTTCATCATAAAAATTTAGACTCTCCTCCCTTACCTTGAGCAAGTTCAAGGAGCTATTCCTATTTACATATCCCATGCAGACAAATAAGTAATGAAAATTTTAAATTGCTTCTCCGAATCCTATAAAAAGCAATTTTTTTTATTTCTCCAGACCCTCACATATTTCCCTCTTTTTTACACACCCACAGCCTAAAGCCAACCACCCAGTTTTTTTCTTCTCTATGCCTACTCTCTCTCTCTCTCTCTCCTCTCAAAACTGACCATCCTAGCCAAGGTTTACGAGATTGCAAGAAAAAGTTTCCCAAAAAGTCTAGCAAGTAAAATGTACAGACTAATCACGATGGATTCTCTTATTTTATTGTTCCGACCAATGGTGAAAGGGTTGAAGGTGGAAATCCACTGGAGATTTCATCTAATCCAGTCTAGTAATAAAACTTAAGGTTATACGTCTTGTGCATGATTATGTGTCCCAAGAAATTAAGATATGCATCACTGTCGCCTTGGATATTTAAACAAACTTATCTTTTCCTAAGTAACAGTTCCTTGTCAACCTACATTTTGATATATCCCTCACGCAAATTGAAGTCCCCGTCGCGGTCTCACTTTCTCTTTTGAAATGGAGAAGGTGGAGATTAATTTGGGAAATTAATACCACTGGACTGCGGTGTGCTCTCCTACGTATGTATGTACATATTCTATATTACACTCTAAGTCTCAAGTATATAATAAATGTCCTCCACACTTCCCAAAATTCAACAACAAAAAGGTCATGAATTCTCTCTCCTTCTTTGGTGGAAATGCATTTCTCTCTCCTTAATTATTTTACATCAACTCTGTCCCCATTGGTCCTCCTCCAACCACCATTCTACATTCTACGACAAGAAAGGCAAGAACCAAACAAGTATTTTTCTCACATCTAAATAACGCATTAACGCTTTTACCTTTGAGCAGACACTCAAACACACACATACACACACACCTTTATTCCTACCGCTCACTCTATTTTCAACTTTATACTCTCTAGTTGAAGAGCATTGATTGTGACTTTTGGGACTTTAAATATTTTACATGTGTGTATAATTATAGCTTTTTGTCTACACACAGATTGTATATACATACAAATAATGGAACAAAATCTACGGGTAATGTTACCAGCACAAATCACACACTTTATGCTCACTGCAGCAGACCTATGAAATATGCAGCCTTGATTAATAAATTAGCTCCATAATTTTAGCTTGAAGTTGTCTGACGGGAATGACTTGTACATTAGATGAGAAAGAACTGGCAATTTACTCTATATGCAACATTGCATTTTCCATTTGACAATCTAACAACAACAACAACAACAACAAGAGCAGCAACAAAAACAAAAACAACGACTAGAAAAATCCTTAAATGCCTCCCTTGCCCCATTGCACAGACATTATAAAAAAGAAAAACTGGCTAACCTACAGATATTATAAACTTAAATCAAATCTCCCCGTATGTATCTATCTTTTTCTCACGATAACTTTCCCGCCCCCTTATGTACACTAAAAAGCCGGGGTATGTACAAAGTAAGGAACAATTTCAATATAAAGCTCCAAATTCCACTATAAATACATAGAAAGGGGAAAAAATGAAGTCTTATGACCATAATAATTTAGCCAAAGCTATACATAGATTTCATACATAGTATTATTATTTAAATGCTTACAACAAGCACGTATGTAAACGTGAACTTTTTCAAGGGAGTCATATAAGGGAAGCGTGTTCTGCAGCATTCCCCAACATTTTCCCTATGAAAGGGATGGACGTGTATAAATTGGCCTCGTCATCCCGAAACATACACACACACGTTTGTTCCCTTATAGTAGTTTATACATGGGGGAAGCTACATCATCTGCTCAAAAGGGATTTATTCTATGTGAAAGTTCGCAAGGACATATTTAACTTTATACAGGAACAGTATGTTCCACTAAAAACTCTACGGAAGGAATGATAAGAGGGAGAGAGAGAGAGAAGATACTTGCTTGGTATAAAGCATATAGGGTTATAGCATAGCCATAGATACATGTATGTATTTGTAAAGTTGCCCTTGTTGGAGTGTAGGTGCATAATTACATAAGGAGCTTCCCATGCATTGTCTCTGGTGAGAGAGTGGATATGTAGTCCTTAATGTGTGTCGGGTATTCCTGAGCATAAACAAAGAGGCAGCAAGGAAGTAATATAAAGTGGAGGGAGAGGTTATACAATAAATATAGGCAGGAGAAAATAGGAGAGATCGAGTCAAAAGGATGAGTTGGACTCGAGTCGGGTAACTATACAAGTCGAGTGGAATAAAGTAAGTGAGCCGGGTTGTTGGCAGACAGTCAGCATTTGGATTTTGACTGTGTAGCAGCAGCAGCAGGAGGAGCAGGAAAAGTATAGTAGGAGCAACACAAGAAAAACCAAGCAAGGGTAAAAGCTTGGAAGTAAACGTAAGAGTAAAACTTACACCGGAGGTAGTACAAGGGGCCTCCAACCTACAACTAAAATTCTCATGATCATCGCCGCTATCACTGTTTCCCCTTAATTTCCTATGAAATATTCAAGCCCTGTGTTCACTACCAATTAAACTATCCACATTGAGAAATACACCAAAAATAATTACCCTCCTCCTTAAAATCAACACCCTCAAAATCTTCCCTCCCCTTCAAAGTTAATGTACAAAGAAGAAAAGGAATTTCAAAGACGTATACGACGAAAATCATCATCCATCGGAAGAATTTTGTCTCCATCAAATTGTTTCACCCAAGAAAATAATCGGCTCTCTAAAATTGTCCTCCTCTTAAAAACTCTTCCTTAATTCCAAAAAAAAAACTCATTCAAAAATTGACTGTGAATATATTTGGGGAGTGAAAGTACAAGGGAAATAACAAAAATAAAATTTCCAATTATTACTAATTTTCTCTAACCCCTTTCAAGGGGAATTGGAGGAAAGAGAGGATTTTATTTATTGTGACCAATACAAAACTACGGGAAATTCAACGGAAGTATAGAATGCTTGGAGGCTGGTGCTGAACCAATTTTATTGTCCATCTCCAGCCCGAGACTTGAGGGAAGAGAATTCAAAAGTACAGAGAGATCAAAGGATTCTCATGACGATTCCACCAGCTTTGAATTTAACTCTGGATTGGCAAATTTCAAACCGAATTGCAACAGCTACATCATCCTTATCCTCCTTCCCGCAACTATGAATACAAATTTGAAACTTGTACTCTAATTCGTGGAACTTGTGCAATAAATTCCTGTTCCATTACTACAGTGAAAAAGTCCTACACCACTGGGTTGAAGAGAGTGCCCTTTTTCTTTATTACAATACAAAGTAAAAAAAAACATTGATGGACTATGAGATGTAAGGTCTCTTATTCTCACACATAATATTCCTCGACTTTGTAAGCTTCCTCTGATTTGAGAAAAGTAAAAAATTTACTTGTTTAAAACGAAAAGTAAGAGGGACAAGAAAGGCTTCGTCTTCGTTTAGTTTTGAAACAAGTACTAAAAGCAAGTCTTAAAAGGATTTCCCTTCCCTAAAATAAAAAAGACGTTAGAATTTGGGAGAGCTGACTTTCTCTCTCTTGACACAGTGTGCGTGTATATGTGGCCCTCTATGTGGTATAACACAAAAAGAGGGGGGGAAATGTAACAAGGTTGTGAAGTCATTTGATCAAAAGCATTGATTTAAGATGAAAAGCGGAATTGGAGTGATATTTCAGGAATATGTTAATATAATTCCGACTTGCTTATTTCTCATGTCTTTTACGCTCCTCACAAATTATTCATGACTGAGTGAAACAAATCCAGTACATCTGAATCCAACATTTATTCCCCTCTAAGAGACGAACTTTCTCTCTCTCTCTCTCTAAAAGTATGCCCATCCTTAGACGCTCCTCCGTCTCACCCTCACAGCCTACACAAGTATACGAGAGGCTTAGATAGAACAAGTCTCAACTGGAAAAAAAACATCAGTGGATCCAGTGTGAATCTGTGAATTTCCCTCAAATATTGTGTGAACACATATGTTAAAAGCAGAGGGAGAAAGCCAAGGAAGAGAGAAAGTAGAGTGAAAGTAGGGGAGGAGACATTCAAGTAAAAACATCAAATATTGGAGGATGAAGACCTTTGAAAAACCTACTACGTCTCTTCTTTACCCTTGTCCCCAGCAGTAGTATGTGGTAGTACTATAAAGCGTATACATACGCAATGTGTTCCTCGTTACCATCATCTGACCAAATTTTCTCTCGACCTGTTTGCTCTTCCCAATTTATTCCTTTCACTTCTTGGAAGGGACTTTGAGAGAAAGGACACTTACATTTCTTGACTCTCCATCCTCCTATCCTTCTCTCTTTCTCTATTTTCCCCATCCCTTTGTCATCCAACATCTTCCTCCCTATTAAATTTCTCAAGGATTCTTGGAAAGAGAAAGCTTATTGAAAGGTGGCCGGAAGAAAAAACAATAGCTAAATTTAATAACTTCAGAGGACTCCCCCTTTCTCTCACAAATGTTACTTTACAACAAGTCTTCTTCAAGGAAATATCTCTCAAATTTTTCACATAACTCACACCCATTTACTTGGGCTCTCTCTCTCTCTTCAGAAATATAATCTAACTTGAATTTATACAAAATAAAAGAATTTGGTGTCAAAGCATTTGTACACCCAACACGAATACAACCGCAGTGTCCTCATCAAAGAGTAATTCCTTGTCCATGCATGATACTCTCCAATGTAATACTTGACCGTGTCATTCCCAAAAAACTCTCTCCTCTCACATCCATAGTACCTTCACTTGAGGCCCAAAGTCTGTACATGGTTGTAGATGTGGAAAAATCGATTCTTTAATGCATCCACACCAATTTCCTCTCACCCACTCTCTACCCTTCCAATAGTTTCCCCTATAATGTGAGAGTCAACTTAGAAAACTTTTACAAGCTAAAATAATAAACTACGAAAAAAAAAAGAAACAAAAAACTTGGGAAAAACCTACTTGAAATTATTTCCACGTTGTAAGCCCCCTTTGATGCGAAAACCTTTGAAACTCTATGTAAGCGCTTCCCTATTAAATATTCAATCTAAAAATAACCTAAAAAAATTAAATAACTATGGAGTGTACATAGTGGAAGGAAAAACGTCAAAATAATAATAATAATAATAATAATAACAAGGGCGGATAAAATCCACATAAATTCACTCCCCCCTTAATTAGTACTACTCTTGTACAAAGTACAAGCGCGTGCAAGCACTCCTACGACTCTTGTATATGTGAGACATTGAGAGTTAAAAATCCATTTTTTTCTCTCCTGTTCTGGAATTTTCTATCCCTACACCATTGTCATGGTAGATTGCTAAATGTATCATAAAACCCTTTTTTGAGAGAAGCGTAGCTTTTATTCGGACGAAAAAGTCTGTACTAAAAGTAAACCATAAATAATATTGTATTGTGTAGGAAGGCTGGTCATACAAATAGCTCCGGATTCTTCATTCAGAGTGAGAGAGAGAGAGAGAGAGAAAAAGAGACAGAGTGATAACTGTAAAGTGCACCTCCATACTCACAGAACCAAACTGACAGTTTATTTTCATTTCTTCAAAGAGTATTTCTTCAATAAATTCATATGTTCCAGGAATAAAAAAGATAATCATCGCAAGCTCTGAGCGAGAGCCAGAGAGAGAGAGAGAGAGAGGAAACATGCTCAGCAAAAGGAAATCCTACTCTCTCCTCTCTATAGTTACTAAACCTTTTCCATGTTTTTAGAATAGAGGTTAAATATTAGAGAGAGAGAGAGAGAAAAAAAAAATCCCGTCCAAAAGGTTCCGTGCAAAAATCTCAACCATTGACAAGTCATGCAAGAAGAGTAAGCTCTACTATCTTCTGTATATATGTTGGAAAGACGAAGACGACGACGAAGGAAGACTTCCACTGAAATTCTCACGTGTGTAACTTTTGCCAAAAGAAATATATTGTGTAGTGAAAAAAAAAACCCTTGTTCCTCCTCTCACTCTCCTCCTTACCTCTAACTACAACGGTCAAAGTATCAACTCTTACACACATTGACTACAATATCCTTACATCATATTACATACATAAAAGACCTTCAACACTCAAATCGATTTCCAAATTCTTTTACCCACAAAATTTTCTCCTCTCAACCTCCTAATGTTCATAGTGGAGTAACAAAACTCGGGAGAGACGAAGAAAAAAAAACATACTTCCCCAAGCTAATGACTAGTTGGATATAAATAATAGTTTCTAATATGTAGCTCTCCCTTTTGCTCTACCTCTCTTCTATGTAATAATCTCAAGTCTCAATCTATAACGTACATTTAATGCAATCTATGTTGTTCTGGGTGTGTGGACATAGTGTGGGATTCCATATCCTCTACCTTCTATGAGATACTATTTTATCCATCACATTCTACTCCTTTCTCCTTCCCTCCAACTACTACTTGAACATACACTCGATCCTTGACCATCCTCTCTCTCTCTCTGGATGAAAAGGGAGAGACGAATGTTGTACATATCTGCAATTCGGACAGATCTTGATTACTGAAACGATTTCAACAGGGGGCCGAGTCTAATCTAATAAAACAAATCACCCAACTATTTGCTCAGACATTTCGACAGCTAAGTGTAGTGCTATATACATATATATATGTATACGTATGTACATGTATGTACGTACATAATAACCCTATAAAAATCCCACTCTCTCCCTCATATACCATTGAGGTTTTAGAAAGTAGGACTGAAGGACTGGTTGACCACAAAAATCCCCTAGGATTTCAACCGGATTGTTATCATTAAGTCAACACCTGTGAAAGCTACTGAACAACTTATACATTTAGTTAGGTGCTCACTGTACAGGAAATTTTTTTTCCTTGAGTAAACTCAACTCCTTCTCTCTCTCTCTCCCACCACACACACACACATCATTATCCCATTGGGTTTTTCCTACAAAAGAAATTATACTGTCGTGTCTGTGTCTGTGGCCCTGTGTGTGTGAGAAATGACGTGAAGAAGACTATTAGCTTTAGTTACCGAGAGAAAGTGTCGTCAATCAAACTCAAAGAAATCAAGTAAGTACAATTCGTATGGCGTCCCTTTTCTTTCTCTTATGCCTTTCTCCCTCTAATACTAAAATCTATAGGATTTTATAGAGGATTTTATTTTCTCCTAATGTTTGTTCATAAAGTAGATGTGTGCTATTTTTTTATGTATGTAATTAGCTCCATGTGTCTAAGTTTCCAGCTCCTTGATTTATGCATTTATGCATGTGTGTGTATGTGTGTGTGTGTGTGTGTTGTCTGTACATGTTTATTTAGAAGAGGGAATAGGATTTTATCTACTCTAGACAAAATTATGTGTGTGGAGAAGAGATACATTCACAATTATTACCTTCAGCATTTATTTCCCATGGGAAAAAGTTTAAAAGCCCGGGAAGCTTTCCCCAACTAAGAAACCAATGAATGTTAACTACCTGATGAAAGTCCAATGTAATGTAAGGGAGAGGGAATGGATCTCGAGGAAGGAGTAAACCATGTAATATGGTTTGAAATCATGAGAAAATCAATATTCTATTGCTCAGAAGGACGACCAACTACTGCATGTGTAGACACTTTACTCAATGCAGCTTGGAATTGCAGTTTAGAATTAAAATTTCATGGGCTCCGCGATAAAGAAGCTAAGTGACGGGACTCTTATCATTATGTACACTTGCACTCAATCATCACGTTCCGGACATTTGGGGAGGGAAAGTCGTGTAAGAAAAACATTTTTCCCTCTCTTTAAAGGAGTACCAGCATAGTAAATAGACACACATGTTATAATAGGGAAGGATAAAAATAGGATTTTTTAAACTATTTATCTCTTCCCCATCCAACTTGCTTTTTAATGGCGGTGGTTAGTGAAGGAAAAATGTATTACTGCACCTACCAGGGAAAATACCTTTGCATATTTATTCAAGGACTGGGTGAGTAAAGGTGTGTTGGTTGGTTAGTAGTAGTAGTAGTAGTAGTAGTAGTAATAATAGAGACGAAGAATTATTGTGGTAAAACATTTAGGGGAGAAGAGAGATAGAGAGAGAAAAAAAATCCATATGTTACATCATGTGATTGTTACTCCTCTCAATTGCATTATTCATTGGGTAAGAAAGTAGGAGTAAATAGCGGACTATAGTCTGAGAGTAATAAATTGACTCATGGGTTTTCCCTTATGTAGTCGTCCTCCACCAACTTTTTCATACACGGAGTGACAGTCTTATAGTAGGACTGGATGGGGGGAGTAGGGTGGGAAGAGTGGAAATGAAATTTTTTCTCCAATGTGTATTTTCATTTCGTGCATGTTTACAATTGGGAATATATGTGGGTTGGGTAAATATTTGTGAGGACGGACTATCAATACAATTATCTGTGAAGGATAATCCTAGCTTTTATTTTTATATTCCAAAATATCCTCTTACCTTTTCCCCAACCCCCAACAGTTACTTATATGTACAGAGTACGCGGAAGGCTAGATATGGACAACACATGTGGGAGTATTGAATGGAGAGGAATTAAAATCAAGCTTGGAATTTCTCTTTATTATAATTATAATTATGAGGCATACGTGAGCGCTATAATTATCATAGAAGGTAATCCATAAGCTCCTCTCAAACATTCCATCCTAGTAATTACCTTCACTTCCCTCAAGCTCCTCTCCAATCACCATGGGCTTTTCATATAATTGCATAGCCAGTAGAATTATTCCTGGAAGGAAGAGAAATTATTTCTAAAGAATAATATTCTACTATACACCCGCACTAAGAAAAAAAAATTTAGTCATTTTTTACACAAACCTGTTGTCTGTATATTTTGTTCTTCATAGGGAAAGTAGCTCCTGTAGGAGATATGAAGGGAAGTGTATAGTTGGAAAAAGGAGGGAAATATAAGCTCCGGCAATGTAAAGTAACGGGCAGTGGGTGTGGAAGCTTGGTATTTATTGAGCGTAACCTTTTACGTAGTATGTAACTAGCATGGAAATATTATGATAAGTAGTCAGGTTAAAAGAGTGTAAAAAATGATGTTGGGACTTTATCATTTGTCTTGTGGTTTGAGGTTACGTGTATCACTCTACACCAGCTAAAAATTTATCCTGAGGAAAATAGAGAGAGAGAGCTGAGAATATATACAGGATTTTCTCCTTGTCAACTTTAGCAGGGGCCATGAGAAATAAATAAAAAGGAGCAAGTTTCCTTTTATCCCTTCCAGCTTTTATTATTACTATTTCCTCCGTTGTTTGAGTCAGGTCTCAAACCGACACGTTAGTAGTCTAATTTATTTCTGACTTATTTTAATAAATGTAGTGGTATTTCCGATTTTTGCATGTTTTGAGGGTTTCTGATTGGTT